>JBBPDB010000002.1:8622060-8640568 GCA_037974465.1 Brachypetersius altus | reverse complement strand
ACACGGCTGACTACATGACCCTACTGAACAGAAAGACAACAGACACATCACACAGGGAGAACTGAACAGGCATAATCAAACTACAATGAACAGAAAAACCCAAGAACAGACCCAAGGAAAATCAAACAAAAAGCAGTGGCTAAGACCCGCCACTGGCCAGGCCTGTTACACTCTGGGATCCACAACGTTTTCTGATTCTGATTTAGTGAAGTTACTTTCGAGCCTTGAGAGTAAGAAATTTTGACACACTCACACATCAGCGTACAGAATTTGATTCCCAAGACTGTAGTACTTTTGTGTGGTAGCGCAGGATTGTCATGTTGTTCCCTTGTTTGTTTATATGTTCATTTCATATCCTTTCATTATCATCCATCCTAGTGTTTGCAAGTTAGAACTTTATGGTTGTCAAATTAAAAGTCAAAACATTTACAAACCCCATCACCAAACTACCCCAAACCTGTCTGTTTACCGTGGATTTTGAATAGAAAATTAAATAACTGGTATGACACTGTCCAAAGTTTAGATACTGAAGGGGTCACAGGGGTGCAGTGGGTAGTGTTGGAACTTCACAGTGAGCAGGTTCTGGGTTCTGCTACTGGTCTGGCTGGCCCTTGCATGGAGTTTGGTGGTTCTCCCCGTCTCTGCATGGGCTCTTACCAGGTGCTCCGGTTTCCTCCCGTAGTCCAAATACAAACTGAATTGTTTGTAAACTGCAGTGATGAAATAGTGGTGATTTTGAAACATTACATGGCATACTGATCAAAACTGACGGTGTGTGTGGCAGCTTTCCATTTCTATACTAATATATAAATGTTATATATAAAAACCCAATAAGATCGCTTAACACTAGTATGGTTAGTGCTTTGATTGTCTGTCAGCAGAAGAATTTCAGCACATCTCATCTGCACTAGTGTTTATGTTTTCTCATGTTTCTGTTTGAGCGCAGGTCTGCAACAAGCCTTCTAAAGACTGACCTGTTTCCGTGGATTAATAGGCTTTATGCCGACAGCATTAATAAACAATTTGGTTGGTTTCTCCATGCTCCAGAGGGAGCGCTCCGCATGCTAATGCCTGACTGGAGAAATAAAGCTCCCCCACCAACACGCACCCCTCATCTCTCACCTACTTTTAGCTGTGGATCGACAAACAAAAGCACACATGTTGGTTAAAACCCTGTTCAGGATACTGCTCCCCCATTTTTCTCTCGCATTTCAGTGTCTTGGTTTATCTGTTTTGTCTTCTCCATTTCTCAGTCTCTGATAGTCCTGCACTGTTTGCCTGGGTGTTGTTACTCCCTACTGCTATATATATATATTGTGTTTATCCCATTTTTCACCTGTGCTTACACTCAGCCTTCCTTGTTTCTGTGTCAACTCTTTTCTTCCTTCCTCTATTTTTCAGAGTATTTCTTCCTTTCTCCCAGCCTATGTCTCTGCTTGTCTGTCTGTATTATCTGTCTATCTGTCTTTCTCCTGTTTTTCTCTTTCTCTTTCTCTCTCTCATGCTATCTGTTTTTGTAATCTCTCATCCATTTATCTATTTCTCTCTGTCTCTTTTACTCTTTCTCTATCTCATTTTCTTGTCTCTCTCCACCCCCCCACCCTCTCCTCCCCTGCATGTGTTTTTCTTCTCCTCTCTCAGCAGGATGGACTGATTATGTGTGTCTAAAGCAGGCTGCCCCTCTCTGGCACTGGCCAAGGTCAATTATGGCCACACATTCAAAGTGGAGCGAATCTTTGGAGCGAAACCCTGATATAGGAGGGCAGCAGGATGGGGCCGAGAGGAAATGAACTGCTGTGTCTCACCGAAACGATTTGATTTCCTCCCTCCTATCCCCCCCCCAACCACACACACAATCTAGCTGCCATCTTTGTTCAGTGCACCTAGGCTGACTTTATTGGAACATAGCGGCGTGTGGCTGTGGAATACTTATTGGGTGATAAGCTTTGCAAATAAGGAGCTGCACAGTGCCAGTCTCAATGCAGTCCTATATTTACCTCAGTGCCATTTCTTAGCATTTAAATACTATTGTAATTATCTTGCTGTGGACTTCCAGTGAGTTTTCAAGGACTGCCTCATGATGACACCAGATATACAGACCCACCTTTGTGTTTGAATGTATGAACAAATCGTGCCTCTATTTGGCAACAAAAAAAACAACAACAACAAAAAAAAACAATTAATTGCCTTCCCGTCAAGTGTTACCATGGTAACCCAGTGGAAAGGTAGGTGCTGTTTTAATAGGAGACTTTGGAAATGATGAGCTGTCAGTGGATAGCAGTCAGAAGCTTCCACCTAATAAAGTTTCCAGGCTGGAGATCAAAGGCAGCACCGGGCCTGACATGTGCCACCCATGTAAATTGTCGGCAAGGATGCAAAAATGAAACAGAAGCTTCCACTGTGGCTGCTGGTATCGACCAGCTACTCCCTGCTCTTCCGGCAGCAGCTCACACGCTTAGCGGTGTGAAGTGTAGGAGGTGAACACATCACACCCTTTGTGCAGAGAGGCAAAAGCCTTCACATATGCACGACGTGAGTCCGTGGGGCCAAGGGTGTTGTCTAGCTGTCTGTCTGCAACTGGGACAAAAAGAGTACTGGTGCCAAAAGGGGGGACTGAGTACACTCTTTCTTCTTGATCCTGATGTCTAGATTGGGCAACGCGCGCCTGTCATCTCTGGCTGTTATTTCCATTCTGATGGATGTTTCTGGCTCTTTCATTCACCGTGGCTGTGAACTGTGGCGCCTTATTTGCAGGCACCCAGCATTTCTTGTTCTGTCAAAATCACTTTTGCGTGACATCAAAAACGCTTTGACATAAGCTGCGAGAAATTTCTGCACGATTCACTCGACATCTTCATACCGGAGTCATTTGTAATCAAATAATGGAAATGTGATAAAACAAAAACTCAAAGAACATTTAGAACTTTGAAACAGTATTGTCTCATCTCAGAAATTTTAGAACGTCCTATTGCTGTGCAGAGAATCTATTATTGACTCATCTCTATGTATTAAATTCAAAAATACTGAAAGCTATTTGCAGGGCTCCGGCATGTGCCTCACGTTGTTCACCGCAATATTTGCTATGTAAAACACTGTAATTACTTTTAATTGCTGGTTCCCTGTCACATTGGGTCTAGCTGAAAATCTGGTGCCATTGCAGTGATTTGGAAATCAGTGTTGAGCATGCTGTATCCACAACTATCTACCTAATTACTGTACCCCACCCTCCAGCAATATGCCTCACCTGATCAGCAGCATCTTTAAATAATTACTTCATAGATGTAACACAGGCAGCTATGGTGGTAAAACTGTTGCCTGCAGTTGCCTTCATGCATTAATACTATTTTCTTTAGCAGAAACAAAGACATTGAGCCATCGTGCTAATAACTGATGTGACCATATCTGGCATGACATGTTCTACTTGGTGCTAAAATGTTTAATCTTTTATTCCATATCCAAATGTTTATTAAAATAGTTAAATGACTCAAAGGACTCCCCCCGTTTGGATAGAGGTCCAGGTCCAGGTGATGGTTCGTAAAATTGGAATCAAATAGATACCTCACAAGTCCATGTAAAATGGATCTGGGATTCCTGAGAATCAATGTGAAATGTGATTGTTTCAGAAACAGAATATAAACCACGGAGGCTGGAATGGAAACTGGAATATGGCTGGCTCAATCTGCTCACTTGATCTGGGTCTGAGCCCGGGAGAAACCCTTGCTGACTGCTCATCCATGGTTAGAATTGTTGTTAGAAACATACTGTATATATTTGTTACAAGACAAGAAGCATAATGTAAGTTCATATACTTGTAGACCAGGGTGGAAAAGTGCCCATATCCTACATTCTTCCTGCATGTTACTAAAGTCACCAAGGTCCGAAAGTGCATGTATGATATTTTTGTTGTATTATTCATCAAAAAACAGTGAATGGGTTACATGCAGAGGAATAATTTTGTGCTGTTCACACTGTGTGCTATGGTAATTTTATCCATCTCTCCTTAGATTTAAACAGGTTTTGTTACAGTGCCTTTAAGACATATATCTTGTGATTCACTGCCCCACATTGTGCCTCATTCACACAGCAGTCTGGACAGAATCAGTCCTTTAGACACCTGTGCACAGGTGAGCCTCTGTAAGATGAATATGTGAATGTGTAAATGCACTGGTTTTCCTGACTACATCTAATAAGGAATTTGATTTTGGTGGCTAAATGGGAAATTTGTGCCTTTTAATATAATTATTATTTTGGAAAACATGTCCTACAAAATACTCATTCCAAATCTCAAAGAAGATTTTCTTTTCTTTTTATTCTTTTCCAACAGGTTCGGATTTTTTCTAATTCATATCAGTGTAAATTGAATCTGCCCATAATGATTCCAATTCATTGTTTTGTTATGATCAATACTGTCCATTATTTGGTACGTCAGTCACGGTTTGTTTCTTGAAAAGGTCTGACTGTACTCAGGAATCTATATAAGCGTGTGATTAGCTCAAGTCCAGTATTACAAATTGTTCACATCATCTGGGTTTTTTTTGTTGTTGATGTTAAAAGTCCCCAGTTCACAGTAGCATCTGGTTAAATATGGCTTCAAATAACAGACCCTTCATTACAGAAATTACTTCCAGTCTGCTGTACAGAACGAACAGCTACATGCAGTAGAGAGGCACGGTCTGACCCGTACCCCATCACTACAACAACTTGACATGTAGCTTGGACTGAAAGTGTCAGATGGGTTCAGTTTTGGTAACGAGAAAATGTTGCAGGAAATGATGGGGTGAATTGAAATCAAGAAGGAAGTTATATATACCTTAGAGAAACATTGTGGGTTGGATTGGGTTTGAGAATTCTGTTGATTAAAGAATATTTTTGCATGGTGGACATGGCAGCTTGACTGTAATAAGAGGTTGGATGGGTGTGGGTCATAAAAAATGACCTGACAGCAACATTAACCTGCAGTAATGTGGTGTTTAAAAAGGCAAACCTACTTGAAATAGCTTGTTGCATGTAGATTTGTCAGCATGCATGGTAACTAGTGCAATAGCTAATTTAGCTAATAGATGATCTAGCTAAAGTTTTACCAAATTACACATCAACAGCACCTCAGTTTTGTCCTTTAGGCTGAAGTTTTTTTTGTAATTAAAGTCACACCAAATGTGACAGCTTCTGCTGGGGGTTTACTTTTGTATGTTGCCATTCCTGCAGCTAATAATGGCATTAAACTAACTCTATACACTTTTTTTTTAGTTTATAAGGCTAAATGAAGCCAGAGTCTTTAATGACAACTGACATAAACCCACACAAGTGTTCATACCATACAAGCTGCTTTAGTCATGAAGTCTGATGTCATTACACTTGGTGTTAAATCAACTGACACCTGAATAAGACATTAAAAGCATTTATGGATTTATCATGTAGCCCTATGAATACTGCTCTTCAGTAAAATGTTACCAAAACGTCTGCTAAAGACTCTCACTCATACCCAGAGCCCTGAGATAAATTAACTTCTCTGGTAGGTATTTTGAATATCACTATAGTGTTTTTGGCTCAATTTTTAGTTGGATTTGACACACTACCAACACTTTGACTTAAGTGCAGTTTTTCTGTACTTTTTTCCACCCTTGTTGGTGACCACTCTGGTGCGGTGGAGGTAGCTCAGTGGGTAGGATACTTGCCTCCAGACCAACAGGTCATGGGTTCGAATCCTACCTTCAGCACCACCACTGGGTCCCTGAGCAAGACCCTTAACCCCAAGTTGCTCCAGGGAGAGACTGCCCCCTGTAGGTAGGGAATGGAAGTCGCTTTGGATAAAAGCGTCTGATAAATGCAGTGAATGTAAATGAATGTAAATATGTAAATGCAAAGAAACCATGGAAGAGCTTTTAACTGGACCTTTTTGACCTTTTTTAAGCTTTAGACTGAAATGTAAATCTATTAAAAACTCCTACCCTAACTGAATATTTGGGGCTTTACAAAGTGACTCCCAGTAACACAATGACTATTTTAGTCTATTTTCTACTCTTCTACTCTTCTACTCTTCTATGCTTCCTCTTTCATCTTGAACCAAAATATCTCTGGTAGTACAGCTTTAAAGAGGAACACTGACACCGCTTGTATTAAAGAGCTCCAAGCTCAGAGGGCTTTGTCAGGAAGCAGATGATCCACAGGCACTACATCCTGCTGCACGATGAACAAAGTCTGGTGCTTCACCATCTAGCCTGGAGCTCTTGGTTAGCACACAGTCAATGAAGCCTTCCTTTAGTGTTTAATCAAGGGAACTGGAGAGCCCTCCAAAACACATCCGAGTTCAACCCCCTTACATAATGCAATTTCATCCCATTTAGTCAGCCATCACATCTCCCCAATGTGCCACTTAGTTCCTGTCTCTTCCTCCTCCTCTAACCTAATAGCTACAGGTTGTCTGAAGTTGACAGGGAACAATTTAACAAGCAATAATAATGGAGAACACTGGGGATTGCCTGCACTTGAAACGAAGATAAAATGGAATGGAGTTTGCAGTGTTAGAGGCTTATTTGTTGAGACAGTATCTTACATCGAAAAATTGTTTTAAGGATACCTTGAATATCCTTAAACTGTCTTCTTGCCTCCTCTTAAGACCAATGTCCATTTTCTGTTTGGCTAACCTTAAGATTTGCTTATACAGAATGATGTTGCGTTGACAAAGTGAATATATTAAAAAAAAATCAAACTGTAGATTGTTTTTTTTAACAGCACTCAAAGGAAACTGTGATTCCGTACTTAATCAACCACTTTAATTTGACAATAAGTGAGGAAAACTCTATGCCTTTATATGGCTTGGCCAAATTATGATGTCAGTGATGTTCTATCTGGACAGAGTTACACTATTAACATCTTTACATATATCTCACTTATGACACATTGGCTCAACACTGTCTGGAATAGTTTTACAGCATTTGTTGCTTGTCGAGTAGAGATGGATCTGGTGTGTAATCTAAGAGGTGTATTATTGCCTCGTATTATACAACACTCTGGGTTTTAATTGCATGTGTAAGTAAGTGGCTGCTTGTTTCAGTGCTGGCAACAAGCGCGGGGTAGTGCTTCCCTGGATTTATGAAGTTGCCGGGAGTTATTGAATTGACAGAGGGAGCCAACAAACTTTAATCAATGTAATACATTGCAGTGTAGTGCAATATCCAGGACACACAGCGTTCACAAATGACAACAAATAGATGATCCACCTCTGGGATCTCTTGTTTTATGGACTAAGTATTAGTCTGTTCATGCTGAAACCCCCCCATCCCAAACCAACTAGAAACGTTTTTCTAGCTCTCTCCATAGCCATTGCTTCTCACACATGCATGACACAGGTATAGGTACAGGGAAATGGACGCTGGATGAACATGAATGATTAATGTTGTTAGTGCACATTGCTAATTACTTTTGCCAAGAATAAGGTGCCATGAATACTACTTACCATCCCACTAGCAGGAGTCAATTTTGACATTTCATTTACACATGACACATGAGAGGTGTGTGATTTGGCCTAATTGTCATCATGATTCTTGAAAACATTTTGTGAGTACATGAAACGTAGCATTAGTATTTAGTTAATGTCTAAATTTCCTTAGACATTAATGTCTTATTTCCTTAATTAAGTACCTTCATTTCTGAGGTTTGACTAAAATGAACTATTTATTTTGATAAAAAAAAACTCAACCTTCTACGCATTGCGTGACACCAAGTCTAAATGAAACAGGACCACTTATAGTCTCTCTTTAATAAAACATGTAGTCAGAGATAATAATAAATACAAAATATATACTGTCCCATATATGTCAGATGTTTAGATGCTGTCAGCTACTAGTGAGTATGATGACAATTATTAGCCATATAATCAGCCAAAAGTAAAAGTGAAAATGAACGAAGTGACGAGAGGTTGAGCAGTTACTGCAGCAGGTTAACTAACAGGCAGAGCAAGGTAACAGCAAAATGTTATGAAACATATTATGAATGTAATTCTCAGCCATGGATATTAACTTTTAAAAGACGCATACATGTATGCGTAATAATATTTATGTAGGCCAGTGTCTGTAGGTGTTGAAAAGGTTCATAAACACAGTAACAGAACTCTTTAACCATGTTTCTTGATCAAACACAACACGGATTGGATGCAGTCTTCAAAGATTATTTTTTCAGAGTTGCTCAACTTTAAAATGGACATGGTATTGTTCATTCACTCTGAAGGCAAATTTAAAGGTCCTAAAAGTCTCTGAATGTGTTTCCAGCAAGAAATATATATCCAGTGGAAGTGTGGGAATTTGTGTTTTAACCTTGAGCTGAAAAGATTACACAAATGCAACAGTGCATTTATGAAACAGACGTTGAGGATGCCCTTGTATGTATGTGGACCAGGGATGTACAATTGGATCTGGGTATTTGAAACAGTAAATCTACTTACGCTATGTAAACTCCACTCAGCACTGTGAGTCAAGGTGAGGGAGGAGACGTGGGTTTTGTATGCATGGATATCACATTATCTCTGAAGAGACTGGTCATGTTTGGTCAGATGTCCTTAGACTGTATGTAAAGAGGCCCCTTATAGTCGCATGTGGGCACAGCACAGCACACAGTGTGAACCAGGTGAAATTCTTTCTCTACATGTAACCCATTCTCCAAGTGAAGCAGGGGGACAGTACCTTGCTCAAGTCCCTAGAAGTCTAAGGATTCGAACCCCTCGACCTTCTAATCTCAGGGTGAACTCTCTAACCACTAGGCCACCGGCTGCTTCTGTCTGAGTCCTGCAGACAGTTTTTATCATTCAAGGAACAGGACTGTCATGGGCTGAGTTTGACTGAGCATCATACACTAAAATTCTTCACCATCTATGGCTAGGATCTTTTTAGCATCTTGTCGACTTTTCAGACGCCATACAGAGCCAATGCTGAAAAATGAGTGGTACGTCTGACTGATAATGGTCTTCTGTCACCTATTTGTCTCCTGTGAAAATCTGCACTCAGATCCACTGCAAAGGCTACAGCTGACAGCCTTCTGTAGAAAAAGGCTCTATATTGCAGGACCTCCAGAGTAAATATTGTATTGTTTTAATGTTTTCTAAGATTTAGATGTCTGTGTTTTAGCTAAACCTGGTGTATGAAAATAAAGCTTGGTGCTGGGTTAGTGCAAAGTGAATAAAGGTACATTAAAGTACATTAAACTATAAAGTCTAATGAGCATTAAGAATGTGTTTAAGAATTATGTGCATCTGTGTTTATTCTTAACAATAGTCAGGTCTTTTTATAGCCCACTATCTCATTGTATGTGCTTCATGGGAATAGAATAAAATAGAGTAAAATAAAATTAAAAAAAAAATAGAAGAAATAAAATAATACATAGAAAATCAAAAATGTGCATATATTTGTGTATATACAGTATGTGTATATATAAAAGACTGTATATAAAACATATATCTAAAAGTTTATATCTACACTACAAGTCTGTATACCGTTGTGTATTGTAGTGTAGTGTCTTGTTATTGGCTCCCTGTGTCCCCCTATAGTATTTTTATAGCATTTTATTTTTAAGTGAAGTATTTGTAAACTTATATATATATTTATAAACATATAGGTTAACCTGTAATCCCCTACTTAGTGCTGCTGTTCCGTTGTGTTCTATGTTGCACCTGTGGTCCAGGAGGACGATATTTTGTCTCACTGTGTGCTATGTATATAGCTGAGATGACAAGAAAAGCTTTACAGCTACTACTACTAATTACTAAGAGAAGACTGAACGTGGTACGTAGTACTATATAAGGACTGGGTGTTGTGGGACTTTGTGTAATCTTGTTGATTTCTGGTGTATCTAATATCTAATATCCTTTATGCCTTGATCTTTCTTTGAGCTATACCTTTTGCCTTGCCTCTGACATTCCTGATCACGTTTTTTTCGCTTTTGTTCTGTTTTTGAATTCTGTCTTTTGCCTTTTCTGTGTCTCACTGTCTGCCCTTCTCTGACCTCTGAGCCTCCTTTCTCATACCCGTTTGCCCAATGCCAGCCTTGGACTATTTGGATGCATAACCCTGGATTTTACAAGTACACTTTAATCCTTGTCTGTACCGCGTGTGAGCAGCATGTGGCCTCAGTGCTGCCACAAGCAGTCCTTGGATTCAAACTCATGACCTTCTGACCGCTGGTGCAACTTCCTAACCACCAGCTACCCCTGAGGAGGGTATTCTTTATGTGTGCCCTCTTATGACTGCTGTTTGCCTGCGTTCTTGCTTTCATTTCTTTGTGCTGTGGGTCAGACTTGGACAGAACGGTCTCAAGGTACATTTGAGTTTGGTATAAAAGCCCTATCCTGGAGTTTGCAGCTAATTTCCATTGGCAATAATCTTCAGGAAACCTGTTGACTCAAAACTCACTTATAATAGAATCCAGTGGACAGTACCTGAAACACATTTTCCCATTGACTGTTATTATAAGCATATAGCTGTCTTAAATAAGTGTAAACACAAGTATGTTGCACATTTATATGTGTCAGTGAAAAATGTTGCCATATATCTTAAAACTCTTAATGACCGTTGTCCTTTCTTTCTCTTTTCCTCTCGCAGGAACTCTTTACGGCGGAATGCAAGTTTAAAGAGTCTGTATTTGAGAACTACTACGTGATCTACTCATCCATGTTGTACAGACAGCAGGAGTCAGGGAGAGCCTGGTTTCTGGGCCTCAATAAAGAGGGCCAGGCCATGAAGGGCAACCGTGTGAAGAAAACCAAACCAGCTGCTCACTTCCTGCCCAAGCCATTAGAAGGTAATGGCTGCTCCGGGTCCTGTGCTGAACTCAGGGGAGCGTGTGCTTTCAGTTCACTCATACACTGTGGAATCATAATGAGGCGCATTAGCTTAGAGGAGGCAATACTTTTACTTAATGTTCTTTAAACAATGAAGGTGTTTCGGGTCAGTGGAATAGGTTAGATAGTTGGGATTCATCTCAGATGTTTAATCTATGTGGGAATTTTACAGGAGATTTTTATTTTAAATTCTTCTACTACTGTCTCTTGTGGTGAGATTTACTGAGACACATCATGGAGCATGCGCAAGAGTGATGTTTATTAAAAACATCTTTGGGGCAATGGTGACTAATGTTTAGAGGGCAGCAGTGAGTAATGTTTGTTTAGTTGATGTTTGGTAATAACTAGACATGGCATGATACCACTATTTAATGTCCGATACCGATATTGCCGATACGATACAAATTCGGTACTCGCTGTGTCTTTTTTTTAAACAGAAAACAATGCTTTAAAAAATGTCCGGATACATTTTGTATGCCTTAACACTAATACAAAACTCATAACTGTGATATAATAAGGAAACATTGCACAGAGAACATGGTATAGTAAGATGTCCCCTATGGGATGTTGTTTGTAAAAACAGTGGTGGTGGTGTAGTGGGTAGGATACTTGCCAATTTTTACATATTTAGAGCTAAATGTGTTAAAAAATGAAATGTTGCGCTCTAAATATAAATGTAGCACTTTTACAAGCTACGAGATATGCTTATTGGCCACGCCCTGTGATTTCAGTTGGCTGTTACTTAGCAG
This sequence comes from Brachypetersius altus, assembly GCA_037974465.1. Taxonomy (NCBI): domain Eukaryota; kingdom Metazoa; phylum Chordata; class Actinopteri; order Characiformes; family Alestidae; genus Brachypetersius; species Brachypetersius altus. The sequence goes on along the minus strand of JBBPDB010000002.1, from coordinate 8,628,991 downwards.
GGGGCTGGCCTGCGTGCTGTGACATGCCCTCACCAACTTGGAGGATTTGCCTTTAATGATCTTAAATGTAAATGTTAAATATGAAAAATATATCTCTCACTTTAAATGTGAAAATTCACAGTTAGATAGGGATCGGTGAGACCTTTCCAACGACCCCTCGTTTGCCATAATAGCCCTGTAATGGGACACCCAGGCGAGGTGAACAATATATCTCTCCTGTGAACAATATAACGGACATCAGTGAGTGATGATTTTAGTTGATGTTTGGTAAGAATGTTTGTTTAGTTGCTTCTTAGTAAAATGTGAGGCAATATAGCTGATCAGCCAGTGTGGGGACTTTAGGCTTGGCCTTGTAGCTGCATACATGAACCAAAAAAGACAATTACGATGATTATTCATATGGTAGACAGTTTGTTTTCACAGAGAAATATCACATTTTTACTACAGGGTATGCTCAGATGACACTAATCATACATTACATTAACTATCCAGTAGTATTTATGTCCAGGCCTGGTCATCATAAGCATTGATATGGATCCCCTGTATTTTTCATCATTCCCTAAGCTCTGGCTGTCATGAGAATCTTTATTTCCCCATTTGAGGTGTAATTTATAATAATGGGTGGCTTTTACAATTTACAGCCATGGTTTGTGAGGGAGCCGACAGGACAGTCCTGTCAGTGTGTGAGAAATGTCTACATTTTATTACAGCTCTACAGACGCCCGCCTCTCAGGTCTCTCTCTCTCTCCCTTGCTGATTTGTGTTCATTATATGGCCACAAATGCAGAAGGGCCTTCAGTGAGGCCTGGAAGCTCTTCAGCAGCTCAACTCAGGACAGTGGTTTTTTGGTGCATGGTGAAGCTGAATTTCAGATTTATAATAAAATGTGTCCCTGAAGAATATATACCCCCCTCCCTTACAGAAACTTAGCATAAGCTGCAGCCTCTCTGACAGCCTGTCTGAACTTTGACAAACTCGCACAAGCTCTGTCAGAGATGGCCTAATGAACACCCAAGCAAAAGTTTTAAGTTTGGATGTGGAGATGGCAAGCAATGTGCAGGACTCTGCTTATTTACAAGCTCATTATTTCACCTCGACTTGCATTTGAGTAGTAATTTGCATGGACTTTTTGAAATGAATATCAGGTGAAGTTTGGCCATTTGTAAGATATTTGACTAGCCATACAGAGTAAAGTGTTTCTGTAATTACTGCTCAAAACTTGTTATATAACAGTTGCACCACATGGCATGCTACTATATCTGTTAGAAGGCTTGATTATTATATCATTGTAAGGACAATTTGGAGATTATTACGGTTACTGTTCAGTCTGGAATTTTCACTTGGTAGACATGTTACAGATCTGCGCTGGATTAAAATCTTACAGATCTTGAACCTCTTGGGTCGAGTTGTATGTTTTGTTTTTTCAACATACTTGGACAAAACTAACACCTAAAATGTGGCTTTGGCAAAAGTTGCAGAATCACAATAAAACATGCACATGGACTAGTATAGCAACTGCTGTAGAATCATCTCTACCATTATTTTCTAGCAGGTTATTTTTTTAAAAATGGGGTGGAGGATCAAAGGGAATTCATGCTTTGGATGAAAATATCGAATGTATCTGGAATATCTTTAAATCTTAAAATATCCACTTCAGGGCCGGCATCAGAGCGGATCTACTGGCACTATCGAGCATGAACTATATTCATATGAGCGGCACTAGAGGGTGTAGGGGGCGTGGTGACCTGCTAGTGGGGGCAATGCCTTTAAATGCTCCCCCTAGACACTTAGCAAGCAAAGGATATGTTGTGAGCAGAGACAGACACATGATGGGAGCCTTTGTACTAAACTTGCTTCCAAAGTTTAAAGTTTGTTTCACCAGACACCCTTGCACACCTTAAATTGTTAAGACTGTTTTATTGTCAGGAAAAAAAGAATGTATCTAATGGCGTCTTCTTCTCCCCACTTCTTTTCCCTTGCAGTTGCGATGTACAGAGAACCATCGTTGCACGATGTAGGGGAGACGGTGCCGAAGGCTGCGGTGCCTCCTAGTAAAAGCACAACTGAGCCGGCTGTGATGAATGGAGGCAAACCGGTCAGTAAGCCCGCCAGCAAGCCCAGCACATAGCCCAGCCGTGGAGTGACCAGGTCAGACCCCCCCGCCCCTGGAGAGAGAGCCAGACTCTCCCTGTGCCGTCTGTGGTTCTGGTCCAGACGAGCCCCTCTCCTCCTTTTTCTCGTCCTCCCTGTCCTCCTCTCCTCTGACTCTCTCCCTCCACTTGGCGGATAGATCACATAAGCTGTGGCCAAGAGTAGCGCTGAGGAGGATCCGACTGGATGAAGCTGCTCATCCTGCACCATGGAATGCCCTACCAGATACGGAATGCCTTTCTCCCTCCCAAACACAATAACGAGCACCCTTGTTTCCTGTGACTGTGACAATCCGTGAACCACGAAGAGCGGCCGCAGGTGCATCGTTTGATGACGTCTCTTTTGTCTTTTCTTTTCTTTTTTGAACCCTATAGCAGCGGTGTCTATTTCAGATCTATTTTCTATACACAGTGAACACCAGCTTTGCTCTGGAGAATTAATTCGCTACAGACTGACTTGAGAAACTGCAAGAAAAACAGGACTGTCGTCCTCAATTTTTTAATAGGGTCTGTTTCCCGTGTCTGCTGCTCAATCTCACTTTCTTTCTCTGTTGCTGTCTCTCTTTTTCTCATTCCTTCTCTTCGTGAAGTACTACAGGGGCTATGTGTGATTTGTTTTTTTCTACTACTTTCACATCCATTTCACATTGTGTGCATACATCCAAGCGGTCCTTTCGGTGCACACCCACCTTCTCACCCACATACACAAACATATACATTACATGTGTAGGACTGAGATGCCAGTGGTGGCTTGTTTTGCAGGGAATCATTCAGGAGGACTGGTGGGCCAACGCTCTGACCACAAAGACTGTGGAAAGCAGGAGTGGCCTCTGTCTCAGGCTCAGTGCTGGTGTTTCTTTCTGTTTTCTTTTCTTTTTAATCTCTTTCTTATAAGTGTCCAGAGAGAGACACGTCAGAGGCTGGCCAAGCACTTAGGTGATTTTTATCAGCGTACGCTGAGCTCTCCTGCTGGCGGCGCACAGAGGTGTGTGCCGAGTGGTGTATACATATCGATACTGAATTTCTACCGGGGCAGTGAGTGAGCGAGTGCCTCCAGCCCCCACCAAAAAAGAGAGGCATCAAAATTTTAATTTTCTTTACTCTTAGTTTAGAGCGCAGGCTCTAAGAACATCTATAGGCCTTGTAGGCCTCAGGTCCCTCATGCGCTGTCTCTTCTGAACTATGGGCTCTTTCCGGTGACCCAGTGAATGGGTGGCACCATTGGCAGCCTTGGCGAGAGAAGTCTGCTTGGAGGCAGCGCCTTAAAGTGGCTGGATTTAAGCAGACGGCATTAATATTGGCTGCATCCCCTTTTTTCCGTTCTGCAAAAGCATGGGCAAGTTAGTATTTTGTTCCGTTCTTGCAGTGCAATGCAAAGCAAGAGATGGCTGATATAGAAACATATGTTTTCACTGTATAAAAAAGTTGTATAAAACTGTATTAAAAAAAAGCTTTAAAAAAGTAGATTTTTAACAACTAGATATTATAATTAAATAAGGAGACTTTCTTCCTAGCTCAGCATGCAGAGTCCAGTACTGCTCATATTGGCCTATCGTGTGCCTGTGATGACCTCTAACCCAGCATGCAAAAACATGTACCCAGTCTGTGCTGGGTTAAAGGTGCCTCATGACTTCCCAACACCTCGCCGCCCCAGAGATACAAACACACACACACACACACACACACACACACACACACACACACACACACACACACACAAACAAATAAACACGGTAGCTTACACAGTGCATACACTCTTAAGTTCACATCCTTGTTGATCCTGAGGTTGATCCTGAATTTTACCAAAGTTCTTCTCTACGTCCAAGAACCCAGACCCACCAATTACAGTTAAGTGGAGTGTTCAGCATTAAAAGCCTGTCCACTCCGTCCAGTATCACTTTTTTCACTCACTGTGACTAATATTCATTCGCATAACAGAACAGATTCTCTTTGCCTTGTTTTAGTAAATCTTGGATGGGTGCGACAAGTCATTATTTAGGGTATATTGTTCTATAAAAAAAACTAGAGGTACCTACAAATTAATCACCTGCATGTTTTTCCTTGAGGACCAAAGTATGAGAACGCTAGAATGGATCTTTACGTCCATTCAGGCCAGCATTGAATGGAATGGGCATGATAATGTAAGGTTCTCTCATACTTTCTCTGGCCTGGAATCATAGCACTTTCGGTTCTGAGTCTTCATCTACTCGTGACTTTTAGCGAATTATCAAGGATTATCTGAAGCTATCATTGGATTTGATATGAAGCCTGTCTTGCGTTAATTTTCATACTTTAATGATTACGATTTAGAATGTTACTAATGTAGACTGAAGCTGGGCTGCTAAATTGCAAATATATTCAAGGCTTCATATGAAGACCTCTATTTTGTGGAATTTATTGGAATTATGAGCTAGTTTCTTGCTAGGGAGTGTTAAAGCACATTAGTTAGTCTTACATATTTGTCTGTATAATGCTACTTTAAAAGCTAGAATGACATGCAGTACTATACACAAAAGGAGCTTAAACCATTTGCATCCAGTTGAGGGCTGGCGTCCCGCTACCACATAACCCACTAATCATTCTCTCCAATGAACTCTACATGCTGGGCTAACTCGCCCTGCAAACCAGTTGACTGGTTAAATGAAGGTTGAATTTATTTTTGTAAATGACTGGTGAGAAAATGTACATCTGTTTGTCTGTCTGTCTTGAAACGTTTGAGTTTGTTCGTGTTCATGCTGGCCGTGTCTGATATTGTCTATCAGCCTGAGCTATCACTGACAATCTGTTTTTTCTTTTTCGTTTCCCTTGTAATTTTTTTTTCCTAGCAGAGTCCTCATCATCTGCATTATGTTTTGTTGTTTGTTTTTAAATCTTTTGGTTTCATCTGTTGCATGGGAGGAGGATGGCATTTAAGAATTGCATGTTGTAGGCTATGTGTATCCAGAAATGTTGGTATGTACTGCTAATTTTACATACATATATGCAAAGAGTTTGTCTGCACTGTACAGTTTGTGTTTGTTGTACACACAGAGACAACATATTGAATAAAATATTTATATGAAGGTGTACTGTAATGTCAGTAAGAAACTCAATGCAATATGGTCTGCAGTATATTACTGCATTTGGTCCTTTCAATTGTTTGATCCTAGAAAACCGTTGGCTCAAACTAAACAGCATGGGTTGAAGCAGAACTTAGTTTTCCTTAGTTTTCACACTTCCTGTCCTTCCTTTTCAATGATATTCCTAAAAGACATGAACATTCAAGCACAGATAAACATACATATATTCAAGAAAATGCCAGGAAACTGATATGGCACAGACTCCTGGCAGTGTATGTCAAGTGATTTATTGCAAATCATTACACATTTGCAAAAATGTACATCTCTGTCTTATAGAACACTTGTTTTATGATGACAGGTTTTTCCATCATTTCAAGTGTCTTAAAGAATATTTCCACCATATCTTTGGGGAATAAAAAGTTCTGGTACCACCAAGGGTTTAACATTAGTTTAAAATTTACAATGGCTAAACAGTTTATCAGAAATTTAACAGGGTCAAACATTCCACTCAGATAATAATCTGCCAAAAAGAACATTCTCCCTTTCCTATTATTGTTTGGATCCTGTCCATGTACCTGCATCTTCTTGTGTGTCACTCTGCAAACTGTGTATGCATTCTTATAAGCACTTTTCGTACATATAGTTGTATTAAAAACATATAAAGGATTATAAGATATTGTGTCTACAAACCCAATGTGTCTCTTGCTTCGACAATTGTTTTACTTGCATACAAAAAGAAAAAAAAAACACAAATGTTTTAATAAAGACGATTTGTAACCGGTACAATGAATTCTGTTATACGGAAGAAATATATCCCAATTTGTAACATCCACATGCCCATGAATGGTCTTGTTTCAGCAGCCATTTTCCATCTCGGTGAACAAAAATAGTCTTTAGAAAGTGTCTGTCCATACTAGTATTCCTCTCCCACCCAAATTTCACAGGCGTTTCCCGTCCAGCCGTCCCAGCAGTCACAGGTTCCGCAGTTGCAGATGCCATTCCCTGGAACAACAAATCACATCTGATGAATAGACGTCCCAGCTGCGTCTAAGACGCCTAAATATAGCTAAATATGACAAAAAAGCTGCTCTGTTATTGCTTGAACTCAATGGCTTACCAAACGGTTGACATTTTGAGACACACACAATACAGTAGGTCAAGAGTAGGTCAGCAGTGTGTATTTGAGGCATCATTTGTAAGATAAGATAAGATAACCCTTTATTAGTCCCACAGGTGGGAAATTTGCATTGTTACAACAGCAATGTGGACAGTATAAAGGAAAAAAAAACTAGAATCAGAATAACCAATAGAATAAAAATAATTCAACACAACAGTGTAATATTAAAAATACACTATACAATTTATGTGTAGGTATATATACAGCCATGGAAAAAAAAACTTTTTTTCTGGCTATTGCTTTTGTAATGTGTGGAAGTCTGTGTAAAATGTGCATGTCACTATTGTTCTATACACTTTTCTATTCTATTGACCACACTTGATTCAAAATTCCACACAAAAAAATGTTTGGAGGACATTTAAAAATACATATAAATAATTGATTATACCATGGAAATGTGAAACTACACAACATTATTTTACAAACTCAACAATTCAAATTGTGATGTTATGAGCAGAGTGTGTGCATTGTGTGACTCTGTTTCATCCCATCAGAAACTGAATCAGGAGTGAAGCTGCTGGAATACAGCACATAGAAAAGCTGCT
>JBBPDB010000002.1:8607147-8620068 GCA_037974465.1 Brachypetersius altus | reverse complement strand
TTGTGGAATTCTTAAGCACTGATGTATGTTGCTCTGGATAAGAGCGTCAGCTAAATGCCGTAAATGTAAATGTAAATGGGGTCCCTTGCGCAAGTGTCCTCAACTGGTTAGGCTGCTTTCGACTTGCCACATGCTCCTCCCCCATCCAAGAGCAACTGCGGACATGAGTGTTTCTGTGTTTCTAGAGACTTTCAAACTACTCCTCACTAATAAAAGCTACCTCTACTTACACTTACCTACATCAACTCTGTTAGCCACAGAGAGCCAATCTGTTCTGACATGATTAACCCTCTGAGGTCGGAGTAACAAAAAATGAATCCTTTCCCGTTTCCAAAACAATCATCTAAAGCTCTGTGAGTTTTTGTCCTAGATACATATAAGTAACACCACTAGAAACATTGAACCATCTGCTTTTCAAATTTAAAATAAAATACATCAATGGCACTTTGTAAATAGGATAAAAAGGAAGCATGCAATTTTCTGTCTCACTGCACATTGTAGCCACACCCATTGTGCAACAGAACAATGGGTGTGTGTTTATTTCACACAGTAAACAAACACACCCGCTTGTTCCACACACTGCATGTCTAACTCTCTCTCTGAATCCAGTTTTCAAAGTCTGATTTATCTGGTGAGGACAGCGAGGATGAACAGAGGCACTTGTAGCTTCTCTTGAGTAAGTAGGCTAATATCTGTTTTACTAGTTGCTGTTGGTGCTTTTTCGGTTAGCTTATTCGGTTAGCTTAAGAACTTTCTTCAAGTTGTAGATTTTGACATAAGTGTCACTTGCACCAGTCAGGTGACGCGCACAGGTCACAGGAAATGAGCGTGTCACAACGTATATAAAGACGAAACAGGTAGATCCTAGATGCTCGTTCATTGAGTCTTATCTATCGTCTGGCCGTATCATCTCTGGATTCATGTGAGTACTCACTCACCTTGTGTGCATGAATGTAAACGTTGGTTCCGATGGGAATCCTAACTCTGTTGTGGAGCGTTTGCAGAACAAAGTGAGTGATTCTACCAACCCTCTCACTTCTTCATCCATTATGCTACATGGTTAGGTTAGGGCATTCGCCCTGCGACCAGAAAGTCCGGGCTCGATTCCCAAGACCACTAGGCACTTCTGTGGTACCCTGAGCAAGGTACCGTCCCCACACACTGCTCCCTGGGTCCCATGTTCCTGGCTGCCCCCTGCTTCACTTGGTGAATGGGTTAAATGCAGTGGAAGAATTTCGTGTTGTTCATACTGTGTGCTGTGGTGTGTTCACGTATGATAAAATGGTCACTTTCACTGAAGCTATATCTGGTATTTTGCTGGCCAGATGATCATATGCAGGGTGCAGGGATGGACAACAAAAACTGTGGAAGTGTGGTGCGTGTAATACCTTTGCCTTCATCAGAAAATAAACTGTTATGCTGCTTGACATCGTGATTAGCCTGTGTATTGTATTCTTATTTATACTTATATACTTACAGATATATTTACACTGTTTTTTACTTACACTATTTGTGTGGTTTTGATACTTATTTCTTCCATTTTACCATGTGCAGCAGATTCTACCAGCAATAACTGCATGTGACAAATAAAAGTCTTGAACTCTGAGTACTTAAGTATTTTTAAAAGATTTAGAAGATTTAGTTAGCACAAAAGCTTTAGGAGCAGGGCCAGGCAGAAAATGACAGCCATTAGCACATGGCCATTGACAGAGGGAGGGGGACGTTACAGGTAAGAACACCCATCTAATGAATATGCATGTGAAAGAGCAGAGAAAAAGTACCTAGTGTGTTCTTACCTTTTTGTGGCATATGTTTGCAAGGTTCAAACTTTAAAAGTCTTGCTCAGACATATTTAGGGTGTTTTTTTGTCATGTCATGTTTACACTATTTAAAAAAAAACTAATATCATTACATTCACTTTGCTCACATATTATTATAGCTGAGGAATTTCAGAATATAACAATATTTGTCACTTTGCAATAGATGTTTTTTAGTTAGATTAAATTCTTGTAAAGGTGTAGCAAATTGCCTCAATGTGCCAGAAAGGCCTCAGACATCAGAGGGTTAAGTCTATAAACAAAAGCCTTCTGTTGTTAGTCTCCATAGACTTTCTTTCTTATGCTCTGGGTCAGCCAGAGGAGGGTGGATTTCCCTTTCGAGTTTTGGTTCCTCCTGAGATTTCTTCCTCCAGCTTTAGGGAGTTTTTCCTCACATCTCTTTTGGGGTTTGGACCTCAATTCTGTAAAGGTGCATTGTGAAAAAGGGCTATATAAAATTCAGTTGAATTAAATATGGGGTTCACTAACCAGCTGGCTGAGTATCTGAAAATGAAGCTGACTGATACCTAGACGAAAGCTATAAAATCAGTAGCAATATTTGGAAAAATCCCAAAGGAAACACACAGGTAAGCAGAAAAAAGAATAAATATTTCTTGAAAAAAAATCAGCCACATTTAGTCAGGAAGACGTAGCTGAAAAGATACTGGTTTCTGCAACATAACAATCCAGTATGCTAACAATCCAGCACTTATTGTCACAATGAGGAGTAAACAGGAATGTACCTGGCCAGGAATCTGCCCCATGTAGCGTAATGGATGAAGAAGTGGGAGGGTTGGTAGAATCACTCACTTTGTTCTGCAAATGTTCCAGGATTCCCATCGGAACCAACATTCACATTCATGCACACAAGGTGAGTGAGTACTCACATGAATCCAGAGATGATACGGCCAGACGATAGATAAGACTCAATGAACGAGCATCTAGGATCTACCTGTTTCTTCTTTATATACCTTGTGATGCGCTCATTTCCTGTGACCTGTGCGCGTCACAACTTGAAGAAAGTTCTTAAGCAATGGCCCTTACAATGGCACCTCTGATTTGAATATCATTGAAAGTCTGATAGTAGATTATCTGTATAGGAGCCCAGGCACATTGCAGAACAAGCCCTTGGCAAGCAGGATCAGATAAAAAAAAAAATCCTAAAACAAGGTGAAATAGACCTTGCTGATATTTGCCAAAGTTTGATTTAAAACATTTTTCTGTTCAAAGTTGATCAAAATACAGTAACTGATATCTATCTTGGCCTGGCATGCCCAAATTACTGAACACAACCTTACATGTAGGTCAGGATCCCTGTATGAAATTTGGCTGGACAGTTGAGAGAGTTGTTTGACTGTGTAGTGCAGTACATTAGAATCTATGCCAGTGCACACTAGGCTCTCCCCACTCTAGGCTCGAAGCCAGAAGTGGTATAATTTCAGGTGCTGCTTTGGGAAAATCCCAAACCAAACACTCTAGAGACAAAATAAATGCCAACATATAAAAACCCTGATTCATGAAGTCTGGTTCTTGGCCAAGCAAATAAAAATGACCGACTTACATTACTGGTAAATGCACGAAGTGTCGATACTGATTTAGGAGGCCTCTGTCTGATATTAGAGCATTAGTTATTTCTGTATTTGAACACAGAATGTTTTTGGCTTTTATTTTTACAATAGAACAGTACTGACGGTGCTGACCACAATATGCAACAGAATGAGACTCTTGGGTCACAGAAACAGCTACTAAATGATCATCAGTTAAAATAAAACGAAAACTAAGAAATATTGTTGTTGATGTTAATGTTGAATTGTGACACAAAAACCTTTGACAGTTTGACACAGTCCCCACAGCATGCCTTGCTGTCAGTCTTTGTTAGTGAATTGTGTTTTGAGAATGTAGTAGTGGTGATGCTGCTTCTTATGCCATGTTTTAAATCTGCTTTTCTGCTGTAAAGCATTCTGTCGGATGAGATCTGAATGCCGAAGCTCCTCTATCATTGTTCTTTTATTTTATAAATAAGCCCAGAGGAAGACAGACTCCATTAAAGTGCAATTACCCCTACACGTCTTTGGTGGAACAAGACCATTACTACTGCACCTTTCTATTCTTAGTCAAGAACAAAGGCAATAACACTCTTTTTGAGCAACCGTGCAAGCTCTGACTCATCTAATGAGGGACTGCTTTTCCTTTGCTCTCATGCCGAGACACCAGTTGGAGATTTTATTGGATGGTGTCACTACCTGTTTCAAGTGCAAAATTTCAAGTGTTTATTAAGGATATAACAGGACCTAAACTAGATAAAATGATCAGTCTAACCAATAAAGAACAATAGGTTCACCAAAGTATTATTAACCGCACTGAACACCAGCAATGTTCTTAACAATGTTCAGCAAAATGTTCTTAACAATTGAAATGAAGGATGTTTTCCTGTATCAACTGTGCTTCTCTTGAACATCTCTCATGTAGTTTGGTGGTGAAAATAGTGTGCTATATACCTAATGTGCCATACCTACACATGAGACACCATAATTGTGTACCTTATTTCTGCAATTGTGCTGTAACAATGAACATAGGGCCCATGAAGTATAACAGATGCTGCTGATCTTTTTATGGTTTGTGAACAGAGGCCATTCAGATACTTTGTCCCTGGCTGTAGTGGTGACCATGTGTGAGGAGTGTTCACTCTTATCCGGCTGTGGATTTATTATGCTTCATTAAATCCAAGGCTTGAGGAATTCATGGTTCACACTGTTCCAAAATATACATATATGCAGGGAACACTAGAGACTTCAGCCAAAACAATCATTCTAGCCATTGTGCTGCAAATTCCTTGGTGCAACTGGATATAATATAACACAATTTTCCAAGCCCTACTGTAAACTCCAGCAGTACCGATGATTGCTTTCTGTTGTAAGAATCTCAAATTACATAGCTTGAGTGAAACACCTGAAAAACTACACTTAATTCCAAGAGTTACTGAGGCATACAATCTTCGGCAATATGAGACTGTATAATTTCAAAACCTTGGAACTCAGCTTTTCAAATTATTTTCTTTACACAGTTTGAAAATGGCTGTTGCCTTTTGCATTGTGCGAACATTTCATGATCAGTTAACCAACAAAAATGTGACCAAATTATTTTGAAAAAATCTTTTACATTAACAGTACTTTAACAAACATTAAGGCTAGGAATGGTGTCACTCTGAATAGGAAGATAGTGATATTAACAGGATGTGCTATGGCAGTTCTCACTAGTCATTAGCCTTACAAATGAAACTATGAAATTCTAAAAGAGAATGGGCTAAAGTTAACAAACCTGTACTTAGCCAAGCTAATCTATTAATTTAACAAGCGCACCAGTGCTTTGATATTAATCCTAGCAGGAGGGGCTAGAATACTAGCAGGAGTGGTTGAAAAATAATCAAAAAATAAGGCTGACAGCTTTAAGTCGATTATTTTGGTGGTGAGTAAGGATTAGCACGGGCATTTTGACTGGTCTGGAGGCCTGCAGCCACACCCATGGCAAGCTTTGATACACTTTGTGTTCTGACACCTTCATTGCCAACATTAAGCTTTACAGCAATTTGTGCTACAGTAGCTCTTCTGCAGGATTGGGTGCCCACGACAGTGTCACCAGTTGTCCTTTCTTGGCCCATTTTTGCATATTGGGAATTTCCTAGAAGACCCACAGTCTTGGAAATGCTCAGACCTAGAATTGTCATGGTTTGGGCCTTATCAAAGCTGTTCAGATCCCTACTTTTCCTGCTTCCAAGACATCAACTTCAAGAACTGACTGTTTATGCAGAGTCATAAAAAGACGGGCTTGAAGCACAGTGCTTCTAAATAACTGCATGATTATTTACAGTCATTTACAGTGATTCGATAAAAAATATGCTACCTACAGCTTATTGTGCTTTTGGCCAAAATGTATTTTTAAAACAATTATTTCTTTAAAGTGAACCAGAATTACTTAGTTTACATGTGAGCAACACTTCATGTAGAAAACTGCCCATGAAGTATCTCCTTCTGTGTAATGGTATATTTTAGCTAGCTAGCTGAGCATTTTCTCTTGATGATAGATGAGATGCTGCTGGTGCATGGTTGTGTAATTAAAGTCAGAAGTTTAATAAAAAAAACCAAATTTTAATAAAAAAAACTCTAGACAAGAATTTTGTATTTTAAATAATATGAGGTGATACATTTGGTTTCATAACACGAGGAACATGAAGGTACAAGGTAAGCTGTAGATATTTGAAGCTCATCTCCAAAAAAGTGTATTGTTAATCAGGTGCATTGTGAGTTGACTTGGACACAGCTGAACAACTGGATTCCACTCCAAGTTTTTAAAAAACACTGTGATTTGAATAATATTTTATTGTTGCATTGCTTTCATGGACCACCAAGTTAAAATGAGCTAGCTAACCAGTTAAATGAAAGCTAACGGCTAATATAGAAACAAATGGCTGCTTCACTGTGATGGCAATTATCTATGCATTGCAGGAATATGATTCAGAGAGTACTGTGGCACAGTATTTCCCTCCACAGATTTATTAGTCAGACAGAATTCACAGTTTTGCACAATTGCCATGTTTTATCCTTCAGTGTTCTCTCACTACAATAACCAGAATGCTTTATGCATATATGTACATCACACAAATAAATATACTGTGATGTTAGCTATTATCAGCAGTGAGAGCTAGTCAGGGCTAAAAATAATATCAATTACTCATACAGTGTAATTTTACATTTGAGATCCCCATGCCAATATCAGCAATTAAATAATGAAACGAATGATGTAACCAACAACTGGTCACACAGTACGGATGATGGTCTGTAGCGACCAAATGGAGAGTGAATCACTACATATAAAAAGTAGGGTTGTCGAATTAACACGTTAGCTATTAATCTAAGAAATAACACGTTAAAAAATGTATGTTGTTTAATGACACCACATGACTTTAACCCAGTCTGGTTCTAGCCACAGGTGCTCTGATGCAGAAAATTTACATTTAAAAATGGACCAATGGAACAGTTGATTGGGGTATTGTTCTCTGCAATTCATGCAATGATGAATGTTTGCATTATCGGAGTACATTATGTCTAAAATGTCACCTCAGTGCAAAACATTTAGGAGTTACGCTGGCAGTCCGAGCCAGAAGTGGCAGTCAGAGGCCACGACACCAGCGCCAGCCGCCAGCCACACTGGACCAGGCACTCAGACCCAAACAGAACAAGTCTACCTGTGACCCACTAACCAGCAAAATGATCTCTGTTGCTGAATTTATTTTGAGATGCCTTGTATGCTGGACGCCATAAATATTATATTAGGGGGTGAATCTCATTTTTAATCATGTGACACCCCTAATAAAAACATATGACAGGGCATTACATAAATGTTACAATTACAGGTGACTCAGACCCATCTAAAGCAATGCTCATTATTTACAACCTGTTAGTGATACTTTTTTATAGGTCCACAGAAATCCACAAAATAATAAACTTTTATATTGATGCTTTTTAAATTTGAAAACACAGGGGGCTAGACCTACTAGCTCCTTTATAGCAGCCACCCCTGATCATTCATTTTTGTATGATTTCGTACTACAACGCATCAGTTGGGCTTAAACCCAGGAAATCTTGATTTAGAGACTATTGTGACAGTGATCTAAGAGGCATGTTGCATGTTCTCAATAGATGTAGCTTGGCTCAGTTACGGTCAGAAAGATTATGCTGGCATGCATACAAACAAGACTATTTGTATCAGCTCGTCATCTTAAAATGTTGGTTTGGTTCAGCGTCTTAGACTGAGAACTTGGGACATACGTACAAAGAAGTGCACACAACATCCTAAAACTGTCTGTACAAGCTAAACAGAATTGTGAAAGCACTGAGAAACCTGTGAAACCTGACCAGCTGTGGACATGGTGGTGGTGTAGTGGGTAGGATACTTGTCTCTAGACCAAGAGGTCATGGGTTTGAATCTTACCTTCAGCACACCACCACCACTTGCTCCATGGAGACTGCCCCCTGTTGTTCGGGAATGGAAGTCGCTTTGGATAAAAGCGTCTGATAAATGTAAATGTAATGAACCGCCAAAGGGTCATCAGATGACCAAAAAAATGGCATGACCAGGAGAGGCACAAAGAGAAGCTTACTTGTAATACCAGATCTTAAGTTAAGTGATTCTTTATTTCTTGGTTGCACTCTCTTTCATTTAATTTAATTACAAAATATACATCATTTTTTTGCTCCTCAGTAATGTTTTCATTGCCTCCTCAAAGGTCAAGGATAATTTATATTTACGGTATTTGACAGACTCTCTTATCAAGAGTGACATACATGGGCGCTTTGTAGACTATAAAGAATAAATGTCCCTCACACTAGTAAACAGATGACAGAGGTTTTTTTTTCATTTGTTTGTATATCGCTTGTGAAGCCTGTATTAGAGGGAATTAACAGCTCTTAAAGTCAGTGGATGTTCATTCCACCACTTATGTGCCAAAAACCAAGAAAAGTCCTGATGCATGCGTTCAACTACGAAGAAGAAGTGGGTTAAGTTGGGCTGTGCTGTGCAAATTATGCGTCAGAACCAGCAAATTAGTCAATCAATGTTCCCACACCCCAGATGACGAGTCATGTGGTGTGCGGCACTAAACCAAGTGTGAAATATGAGAAGTACATGCAAAAGCACAGTTGTAAGTTAATGGAGCTCTTTAATCTAATGCTAGTTTCTGCTAGCAGTCATATATTCGCACCAAGCTAATGAAGCTGAGTCTGCCTTTTCCCTCACTGGGAAGGCTTAAATTCAATTGAACTTGCATTTGAATTGAATTTGAACTATAATAAATCCCTCACATAACAGCAGTAATCATGAAATTAACTGCAATTATACCACAGTATAATGCATATCCAGTGTAGTATGTTTGAGAAAAATGTAGTTGTACTACAGTTCCAGTAACGCAGTTTATGAAACATGCAGTTTTTGTGCAAACAACCACCTGCATTTCACTGCGAGTTTAAACAGTTGTTTTCTCTTTGAGGAAAATGCAAGGAAATGTAAGGAAAAATATTTTGCATTTACATTTTGAGATGTGTTGTAGCTCTTGTACAATACTTAGTATTGAGTACAACTATGAACACAACTACAGTGCCTCACAACAACTGTATTCTGTACTGAGGCACCGAGCCACAAAAAAACAGTGTGTTGTCAGACTGGATTAGTCTATAACCTGTGCTGCTTACAAGGACCAATGAGTGATCTGCTAGATGTTTAAAGTGAGAGCCTGACAATATATTTTCTTAACTAGAACTAGGTCAAACAGCAAACTAACAGATTAAAAGTTAGCTAATAGGCTAAATGGCTGCTTCATTATTAATCACCCATTATACACTATATGAGCAAAAGTATTGGCCATTACACCAACAGGGGGAGTTGGTCCCCCCTTTGCAGCTATAACAGCTTCTACTCTTTTTCAATGCTTTCCACAAGATTTTGGAGTTTCTGTGGGAATTTGGGCCTATTCATTCTGTAAAGCATTTATGATATCAGGCTCTGATATAGGGTGAGAAGGCCTGGCTCACAATCTCTGTTCCAGTTCATTCCAAAGGTGTGGAATGGGGTTTAGGTCAGGGCTCTGTGTGGCCAGTTAAGTTCTTCCACACCCAATTCATCCAACCATGTCTTTATGGATCTTGCTTTGTGCACGAAACTTGAAAAAACAAGTGTGTCCCAATACTTTTTGCCATGTTGTGTATATACATTTACCTACCATATGAGAAACTTTTACACAGTCACTGCTAACCTGCTACATAAGATAGTAAAGAATATATCACTTGTCTTTCATCTATTAGCAGACTTTCATCTAGGCACTTTCATCTATTAGCAGACACAGCTATTAGTTAGGCTCTTGTGTGCATGTAAGTGTAGCTACTGTGACCCATTAAAGCTGGAGAGTTAAAGTCTGCTTTGCACTAGCAGCTGATCTGTAGTCATCTGATTTACCTCTTCCAAAGCAGGGCTTGTTGGAAGTACCCCTGCACTTCTTTAGACTGGCCTCTGCAGAGAGGGAGCAGGCGAGAGGATGCTCACACTTCGTGCCAGTCCATCCCTCCTTACAGTCACACCTCCCACAGTTACACTGACCATGACCTTCAGAAATGGGAAGAAAAAAAGAAAAAGAAAAACAACAAAGCAGGATTTAGTGTCCTCAAAGGATGGCAGATCAGCTTAAACTGTGCCTGAAGCTGCTGCGGAGACCTAGCACAGATAATCCGTCTGTGTGTGGGTGTGATTGTGTGTCTCTCCATCCATGGGTGTGTACTCATAGGGCGACCTTAACACCAGTGTACAGCTTCAGTGGCCTGCATATGAACAAACGTGTGTTCTGAAAGTGCTCCTCCAAGGCCTGAGCAGAAAAATTCCATTCCAAAAAGCACACACTGTCCTGGCCACTGAGTTATTTTTCAATATATGAAACAGATGTCCGTGTGTGTTTCATGTTTGCTTTATGTTCGTGAGCTCAAGCTAATCCAGCAGGCCTGCATTAACTAAAAGAGCAATATGGGTGGGGAGTGTCGTGAGGACAGCATGCAGTCCCACCCAGAATGTATTAGCCAAGTCAGCATTTCTGCTGCTGGACCACATGATGAGGGTCATTTTAAGTGGTTTGCCTGTTACATTCATACGTGACTGTTTTGAACACCACAGGACAAATTACATTTGATTTTCTGTTAAAATACAAAAGAAACACAAGTTCTACAGGACATTTTATATACATTTAATATTTATATGCATTTAATATACGTGCCATAACTTGAACAGGTCGTCTTTTTTCAATGTTTAATTCAGCCAGTAAACAATAATGCATAAAAGTGTGCTCTCTGTATAACACATGCAAAATTAGCAGAAACAAACCTTTTCTCTCAGAAAATTAATTAACACTTGGTTAGGGGTGCCCAAACTTTTGCATATGATTGCATGCGTGAAACATGATAATATTCCGTTCCAATGTCACTTTATGAAGCAGCATAAAATCCAAAACAACAATAGATATTTTGAACGAAATGGAACAACCTACAACTCAGCTGGCTGTTTGAAATAAGGTTGAAAGCTATTTTTTTAAAAAGCTATGGTTGCACTGTACTGCAGCATGTTGTAATTGGGAATACTGTATTTGGCTGCTATAAGTATTTTTACTGCTGATGTTAGACTAAAAAGTTATCCAGCAGAAATTATATAGGCAGTAACACAAGTCGTCAGCTGGACACTCTGGAGACACAGGATACACATAGGTGTAAACAACAATGTGTCTTGGATTTTGTAATCTGATTGCATAAGACACATTTTAAATGTGTAAAGAAGGCCCAAGAAAGCTTAATTGCCCCTTGGCCTCCCTTCCCTCACTGCCTGTGCAGATAAGTGTTAAACTGGCATGGTTCAAAGCAAGTGTATGATAACTCAGGCAGTTTGCAATACAGACTGCTGTACAAAAGCTTCCGGTTCTCATTAACTAAATTTAACTGGACTACAATGGTAAAGAGATTTTTATTTTACCAGAGCAGAAATCGTCGGAGTATCTGTCATAAGTTGCATGGCAGCTCCTCTCATCGCACTCACAGGTCTCACCATGGATGTCACCCCAGTCCCCTGATGGGTCTACATCATAGCAGGTACACTCTCCACATATACATGTTCCTGCCAAAACAAAAGGCAAAGGGAAGTCACCTTTAGACTCAACAGAATTTGATGGATACCTTCCTAGCTTTCAGTGTGAAAGGAAGTCAACACACATTATATCCCATTCACCTCTAAACTCGATAGAATCTGATGAATAACTTCAGTTAGAGGTTTTGAGTGTAATCAGGTACAAGGAAAGAAGTCAATACACAGTACAGTAATCCCCCAGTTTTACACTGACCAGGAGTCGTGGATTTTTTGAGAACCAAACTCATAGTTTTATGCGGAAACCCCCACAATAACATGCAGCCTGCAAATATCCGGCGCCTTTTTGTGGCAATAAATATATATATTTTTTGTTTTCACACAAGGGGACCCATTCTCCTCACTGCAGTGTCCCAATACTTTTGTCTTGCGACCTTCTGAGTTACATATCTCGGCGGGGAAAGCACACTTCAAACTCCACGGTTCGGTCCAGGTTTTATTCCCAAAAAACCACGAGCAGGAGCACATTCAGACGCACGTCCGTCTTTAAATGCCACCCAGGTGTAAACTTTTGTCCCGCAACCTTCCGAACTACATATTTTGTAGGGGAATTTAAATTCAAATACGGGTATACCATTACATTTTCTTTAAGGGTAATGCATTAAACTGAGTTTAAAATTACATTAAAGTGATCTGGGAGCATATTTGGGGGCATATTTATGGTTTACACTAAAAAAATCAAAAAAATCTTGATGGATTAATGCATACTATTTTCACAGTGCATTCTTCTTATGTTTGCCCAGGTTTTTTCTACACAAGTATGTTAAGAGATGTTTGCTAAAACTACTTGATTTTCCATAATATGGGCCCTTTAAACAAGTTTATTATGCATTTTATATCTGAACTATATCTGAAGTGCTGCTGAAGATGAGAGACGGCTTCCTCCAGGTTCTGGATCCTCTGGAATAACTCCAGCTAACAGTAAACAGAGCATTCATGAACAGAGTCTGACAAGAACACCTACTCTCAAACTGAGCTGTAGGTTGCAGCACTGGGGACACAGCCAGGGGAAGCACCTCCACTCTGATGCACCCGAGCAAGGCCAGCAGCAGCTGAGCAGCTGTGCTTGTGGAAATCCCATTTTGTCTTATCTGTTCCAGTGTGGGGAGATCATGCAGGGTGCCTCGCCAACTGGCAGCCTCTACATACTGCTGCTGCTACCAACAGTCCTGAATCTGTCACAGGCCTAACCTGCACAGAGCTTGGATTCTACAGTGAACAAAAATATAAACTAGTGGTGGGCCGTTATCGGCGTTAACATGCTTCGTTAACGTGAGACTCTTATCGGGCGATAAAAAAAATATCCCCGTTAATCTATTCACAAAGTTGGGTTGGGAGCTGGGTCTATACTACGCAAGCTATGATGACTTTCACCTTGATA
>JBBPDB010000002.1:8583611-8602115 GCA_037974465.1 Brachypetersius altus | reverse complement strand
TTTAATGCATTTTTTTAATTTAATGAGTTCACTATATTGGGGACAAAAAAATACACAATGTATATTTTTTTGGCAAGATTACTAAGAGTAAACACAACAAGACCTCTCCTGTTATGGTATATCTCTCTGGGACTGAGATCACTAAGAGAAATGTTTTTTGGGGTTTTTCAAAAGAATCCCTACATAAATCAGAAATGCTTTAAAAGTAAACTATGGTAAAATGATGGGGATTTCTGGAGGTTTTTATATTGGTATCTTTGAGACAATTTACCGTAGTTTACTGTAGGATGCTATACAAGTATTACTACATTGCAGCCAGATTTATCAATTTGAAAAGGCCATTAATATTGTGTGAGCAAATGTTGATAAATGATTTAGTGAATAAATGGTTCAATTTACATTTGAAAATCTTACCAACTAAATTTATTTAACTGCCCCATTTTTTTACAACAAAAGTGCAAAAAAAAATGAATCAAACCATATATATATTTTCTTTTTTATTCTAGTCACCGAGAAAGGCTATGAGACCGAATCATACTCAGAGAGTGAAGATGACTTCAAGACCACCAGTCAGCCTTATGAGGATTCAGGCTCAGTCAAGAATTTGCTTGGAAAAAAAGAGGAGAAAAAGCTTAAAGAGAAAAGTCAGAAGGCTCCTGCTGCTGGAAATAAACCCACTAAACAGGCATCTATCATAGGATTCTTTCAAAAGAAATGAACTTACCAAAATTTTGCTGTTACTGCATAGATACAAACTTCAGTCCACGTTGAAAGGCGATGAACATAATCATGTAATGCCTCTTTCATTTTAGATGAAAGCTCTCTGGGAGCAACATTTCTCCAATAGACCTCCTTATGCACTTAGACATATTCAGTGCACTTCAATACAGCACACCACCAGTAGATGTCCCTGTAATGCTTGTTAGGAGTCTACTCGTACTGAATTTTGTCCTTTGGTAGTAAAAACCTGGCTAAAGGGTCAAAGATGTTGGAATGCTGTTGAGGACGATCTCTGAATTTTTATACATCATCCTTCAGAATGTTTTCTTCTGGAACGATACTTTCTTTGAACAAGAATAAATAATAAAGTTCACTTTGTAATACCTCTTTTACTTGTCATTATAACTGTTATGCTCTTCCGGTATCTGCCAGTTATTCTAAGCTTTTGTGACTAATTAACTGCCATATGTAAATGCTTTCAGAAGTTGTTTTTTTGGGGGAGGGGGGGTGACAGTGGTACAGAATATAATCACTTCAGAAGACATGCTTTTTGTGTTATTGCAATTCCTGGATTTGCGAAGGGTGAGTGTTTCCCCTTTTATAAATGTACATGACATCAGTGTCTGGCACAGTGGTTGGCCTGATTTTTCAGATTTTGGTTTATTAAAACAAAACTGACTGCTCGGGTGGCATGTCTTTAGAAATGCATGTGCCTCTGATCTGTTGCCACAGACATGAAATTGAGCTTTTTGTGCCAAACCACTATTTTCCCCACAAAACCCCCACCCCCACCCCCCAGAGGTCCCTAAACTTAACTCTTGTGTTTAGTCAAGGTTTTGTCTTTGAGCAGAGACTGAAGAATTAAATTAATGTAGTTATAAAACAAATACAGTTGGAAACAAGTTTAAGGTTTTGAGGCACTTTTGTTTTTGGGTATGTGAAATGGTGACCCCACACCCCTTCCCTCCACTTACATGAGTGTCTGTAATAATGTTATATCTGTTTTTGTATAGGAGTGTTTGTACTTTGAGTGTGAGCTGTACACTACTGCCCTGGTCATATGTTTATCCATAAGCTTTACCCTCAACAGGCCTCCCCTGCTGCATCAAGTGGCAGCATGAGTAAGGTGCTTGTTCTGGATTGCCTATCGTTGTGTTATTTAAAAAACCAGGTGCCTCTGTGTCTGAGCAAATCTCTAGCTCGATTGCATGGCTATCTTTGGAAAAATAAGCCAAGCTACTTCAAAGTGCTCTTGACTTGGCATTGCAGTACAGGAATATGATTAACTGTTTCCAGGTTCATCTTCAAAGGTGTACTTTCTAGTGAATGGGTTCAGCTACTACTCAAAATCTCCTGTTCTCAAATTAATAAAACCAACAGTAAAAAATCAGAACAAGGACACAAGACTAAAATGAATATAACCAGACCCAGTTTCCTGTCAATTCAGATGGCAGGTTCAAACTTATTGATAAAAAGCTGATTAAGGACACTTTAACACTAACAAGAAACCTGTTACAGCTCATTTGTCATGTAGGGTCACACAAATCAAAACAAGACATTTGACAATGCAAGTATGACTAGGCATATTTTCTTGAAACCATAACTGTGTTGTTTATTTAGCGTGATTACTTCTGAAAAGGGGGAAAAAAGTCAGAATTTCCGTATCTTGCTCTCTTTTTACATTCAGTGTCATGGTTTTGCCCAGCGTACGATTTCAATTATATTCCCCTTGC
Source organism: Brachypetersius altus (assembly GCA_037974465.1). Classification (NCBI taxonomy): domain Eukaryota; kingdom Metazoa; phylum Chordata; class Actinopteri; order Characiformes; family Alestidae; genus Brachypetersius; species Brachypetersius altus. The sequence goes on along the minus strand of JBBPDB010000002.1, from coordinate 8,599,662 downwards.
ACAGCTGCACAGATGTGGAATGCATTTTTCGGCCCAGGTGGAATAAATCAATAGGCATTTTCCAAATATATTAAGTGAATCCACAATATTAAATTCAAACTGGCCTTGGGCAGTCTGTAAAGCCATTAAATATGAAATTGTCTTAGAACTTCAGATTGTGCTAAAATGCAAGTTTGTCTCTTTTTCCTGGATGAAATGATCCCGCTCTAGCAGAATAAACACTCGTCTATCAGTCTTTTAGAAGCTTTGCCCACATAGAAGATCCTTTAAACCTCTAAAACTGAAAGCTATGGATTATATTGATTTTCATGGTTTTCAGATAGACAATATAAACCCTACCTACCCTTTGAAGTTCTATTTGAACTGTTGTATTTGTCTTATTTTTATTTTTAGTACTTATTTTAGTACTCATTTTTAGGGTTATTAAGCATGATGTAATAATAGACAAAAATATAAATACAACGCTTTTGTTTTTGCTCCCATTTTTCATGAGCTGAACTCAAATATCTAAAACATTTTCTACATACACAAAAGACCCATTACTCTCAAATATTGTTCACAAATCTGTCTAAATCTGTGTTAGTAAGCACTTCTCCTTTGCCAAGATAATCCATCTCACCTCACAGGTGTGCCTTAGACTGCGCACAATCAAAGGTCACACTGAAATCCTTCAGGAGGATCAGGCACCTACATCTACAGAATGTTAGCCTGAAAAGTTGGTCTAAAACAAATGCGGTGTGTATGAAGTTCGAACCTCGACTTTGGTTGGCCAGAGATCATCTGGAATTGTGCCCTTGTTCTGCTGTGGGTGGCGTTACCTGCCTTCTCTGCCTCAGTTTAAGGTTCTGGGTAAGGGGTTAAAAGGTATGGCAGGCAGGCATAACTCCTGTCGCCAAGCAGGACTCCATTAAACTCCCCTATAGAAGAAAGTATTGCTGTGTCGAATGTTCCTACAGTTCAAAAGACACCCCAACATGAAAGTCCCTAAAGACCCTTGGAGCTGGTGGTCTGAATGCGCTTTGGATTATTCATGCATGCTTCTCCACAAGGTCTTCTGGACAGGTCATACTTGTGTCTTTCTTCTTTCTACTGACTCTCCAGGCAGGTGTCAGTCTCACTCAGAGTTGCTTAAATAGGCCTGACCTTAATTACTTCAATTTATTTGATTTCATAACCCTTACAGTCACACCTGAACACCACAGCACAATGTGAACAATGTGAAATTCTTTCTCTGCATTTTAACCCATTCACCAAGTGAAGCAGTGGGCTGCTGCCAGCGAGTCCCTTTTTTAATGAGTAGTGAAAGCAGGGAATTCTCATGATGGAATGATCTCTCGGAAATCAGTTTCCACACGTCTTGACATTCTTTGAGACAAAGCTAGACTAAGTAAGAACTTTAGCCTGGTCCGGACATAAAGTTACCATGGAAACACAGCGGAGATTAATTTAAACCGCGCTGATGGAACGGAACTCCCACTTAAATGAGTGAGACTTTTTGAAGTAAGCCAGACTTTCCCTTAATCTAATTTCGTGGAATACCCCCCTGGGGCATGACCAAGAATCAAAACAAACAGAAAACACAGTCAGAAAAGGATTCAACAGAACTGGGCAAGACTCATCTGGGCATACAAATGAGTATTTTTGGACAGTAATTTTTTTTGAAGGGCAAGCTATTTCTGGGATCAAGAGGTTGACTGGTGAAATGTGAAAGTGATGGCATTTAATGAGACAGCAGTGATCCACTGAGAGCAGTCAGTTGCACTGCAGAACTAATGGCAGAAAAAGAAACATGGGACACATGAGAGGCTGGAAAGTGGTGAAACATTTCAGTTTTAAATTAAGTTAACTAGCTGAATGGTCAGTGATATTCAACATAATTTTATAGCAATCGCTGGTATTTTACATTGTTCAATATGTTAAAAAGCTAGAACGGTAAAATACAATACAAAAAAGTTATTCATAGAATCCCACTTTAGGGTCAAATGTATATGGACACATGGCAAATGTAAATGAACTTGTTGGACAACCCTTTCCTAAACCAGGTGCATATGGCCACTGGCTGAGGGACTATCCAGCACAGTTGAGAAGACTATCTGGGCCACTATACTAGAAGACAATAAGAGACATTGATCAGCTTTTGCCCACTAGCTGTGTGTGTTGTGCTAAGAATTGGGAGGGTTGCTGTTGATTTGTTTCGTGAAGCATCCCTGAGTTTGAGAAAGGTGCTTTATAAATGAAAGTAATTATCTAAACCTTAAACTTAAACCAGACAAAACATTACTCACTTAATTACAAATTGTGCTTAGATAAGTGATGCTAGTCTAGCCAATGCCAAGTACATTCCAACGGAAAACTCTGCTCTGTGTGCTCCCCTCTTCCCTGTGTATTGTGGCCACTTATGTAACATACAAGTGGTAAAGTTCAGTTTTTGAAGACATGTTGAAAACAAGAAAGAAAAGGTAGGCAAGATTAGCTTTACAGATTTGGGTCTGATCGCATATCTGGGCTTCATATGGACTTCACAAGATTACGATATTAGGCTCTCAAGTGCTGCAACTGGCTAAGAGGGTTTCATTCTATTGGCAGAAAAAGAGCCTGAATCCTGACACTGCCAATGTCAGCCAGGATGCTATGAGAGCACTATTGGTTGTGTTCTCTGGATGGAAAATATAGCTCAGTTCTACGGAGGTCCAGGCCAGTCTTGTATTAAATGCCAGCTCATGTACGTGGAGTTGGGCAGTGAGCTCATGCAACTATCATATAGTCACAAAATTCTTAGGTTTCTCCTAGAACTGTACATTCAAGCTAAGAATCATAGAACATACCTCAAGGGCATGGTTTTTGGAGTGTATCACTCTCTGTCAAGTGTGTCCAGATGTGGTGGTCAGTATTGTGTGCCTTGGAGGTAGTGAATGCTTGGCTACTCGTGTTTTTATTCGTTGGCACTGTACCATAAAGAAGATTCAGATAGTGAGCTGGAACTGGCAACGACTATCACTAGGGAGATAGCTGGGCAGGAATCCAAAACTGAATTACACTATTTGTTACACTTCAGTAGGTTGAGATATATTTTAGATTCTTCAGCTCTTTGAAAGCTTTCACTGAAGCTTGGGTCCCAGCTGGGCCCTCCTGCATATATAAAAGGGCTGAATGTGTATTTGAATATGAATGCTGGAAAAGTCTTTAAGAAGTCTTTAAGAGGTCATAATCATTATGGCAAAAAGTATGCATCTCCCTGTCTCTCTCTGTTGCTATCTCTCTTATACTCTGCCTCCGCCTCTCTCTCTTTCTCTCTCTCTCACTCTCTCTCACACACACACACACACACGCACACACCTTTCCATTGAGAAAATTGCTGTATCTTTTGTTCACACTACAATGAACAAGAGAAGACCCCAAATACTAATAGCATTCCTGAAGTGTGTTGTCATGTGTATTCTTAAGAGTTATTTCACAGGATCGCCGTTAGGAAAGCAAATGCAAAATTACTACGAAGTATTTCTGAAATAGAGGTTATGCTGAAATAAGACTCCCACTGCATTGGTCTGTTTGTTTAAGCCTGGTCATTCCAGTTGGCACAGACACCTGCAGCTCTGCAAGAGAGAGAGAGAGAGAGAGAGGGAGAGGGAGGGAGAGAGAGAGGGAGGGAGAGAGAGAGGGAGAAAGAGAGAAGGAGAGAGAGAAAGAAAGAAAAGACAAGAGTGCATCTCCCACAAGTGCAATGTAATATCGTTGATTAGTAAGGCGCCAAAGGCATTACATAAACCCGGCTCATAACATTTTGCAAAATGCCTGTCAGAATCCATTTGGACTGGCTGTCAGAAACCTGAATACTCCAGGGATGAACCAATGCATATGAATACAGTGGAGGGGAAAAAAGGCATGTGTGTATTTTGACCCCCTCTCTATGAAGTGTGATTATTTGTTGAGTAATATATCATGAAAGCACCATCAGGCCAAAGACATTTAGTCCTCAGCATAGCCACTAGTGGATTGGAGAGGGGCTAGTGCATTTAAGTTTGCAGTTAATTAAGTCACTTTATATAAAGTAATTTTATATATGTATCATTACTTGATTCACATAGAAAGGCTGCATGCATCATTTCTAGGACTGTATTAGCAATTCCTATTGGGCAGACTTAATGATATCTGCTGTAAATCTGGTGCTCCTGTTCATTCTCCTTTTGGATGTGTGGTTGTCTACTGTACATTTCTTCCCTTGTAGTTTCCTTTCTCATTTTTAATTGCCCCTCTATGTTTTTGGATGCTCCACCCAGCGTGTCATACGGCTGCATGGCCTGCATGTTGAAAGAGTAATTCTTACATTTTTGTGTTTTTTTGGGTTTAGGATTTAGGTTGTGAATATTGTAAGACACTGAAGTGTTCCTTTGAACTAGTCATAATCTGGTAATATATTTTCTGTACGGCTCCTCCCCAATGAACTAGAGTGGTAAAATATCTGGAATGCGCTGCTTACATAAAATAAAACATGTCTGCAACAACATCATTTCAGCAGAATGAGAGAGCAGTCTCTCTTGCATCACTAAATGTTGACGTAATATACTATGTGCTGCTCAAAAATCTGAATACAAGGGCACTGAATTGGGATATTAATGGACGTTTTGACAAAACACGGCTTTCAAAGAAAACCAGTGCAAAGAAAACATGTGGAATAAAATAATAAAATTTAAGAAGAACAATAGCTGAAGCACACACACTAATAAATATTCATATTGGTTTTATGAGTTATTTATCAGAGGGATAATTCAGCAAATGATTTATTGTTATGGAAAGCACTTTGTTATTCCATAGCTGAATTACCTCTCTTAGATGGTAAATGTTTGTACTGGTTTCTAAAGGACTGATTAGTAGCTCAGGTGTTGCTGTTAAACCAAAGAAAAATGGCAAACTTATTTAAGTGACATTCCTCACTTAGAGTGCTGCAAAAGGGCACAATTGTGCATTTATCAATAAACAAAATATTTCTCTTTTATTAATCTAAAGCACGTGGTGAGCTTGGTATAAATATATATATAAAGGGGCTGTAAATAAATAAACATCATTACTTGCATTAGTATTATTGATCCACCTGCGCATAACACAGAGTGGTATTGCAGTCGGATTTGATATAGGTATGGGTGCAGCACTCGACCACTGCTGGTCAGCGCTGAGTATGCACCACTTACCGAGTTCTTCACTGGTGTGCTGTAATCAATTTCAAAGGGATTCCCTGGAAGATCCTTTTTTTCTTACATCCCTTTTCCTTACTTTTCTACTCTCCTCCCAGCAAGAGCCTGGGAATGGAGCCAAGAGGTGTCCCATTCTCATCTATACTTGTCAGCCGAAGTTACTTATGCTGTAAGAGGCTGGAATGAGGCACTGAGCCATACATAGCACATGTGGTTTCACTCAGGAAAACCCTCTCTATTGTAAAGCCTGAGATAACGTTGCAGAAACATTGCAGTAGCACCTCTGTTTGCTACTTTATCTGAATCAGAATGGTGGAAGAAATGCTGCCTGAGGAAAACACACATACACACAAACACACACACACACACACACACACACCTCTGTTGCTGCAGATCTTGCCGTCTGGAGATGTGCATCTCCGCTTGCTTTCCCATGGGCTGATGTCGCACTGGAATTCACATTTATCTCCATGCCAACCAGCCGAGCAGTAACAGTTTCCACAGTAACACTTTCCATGGCCTGCAAGCACAAACGGCAGGAGAGTGTAAGAGTTGCGTGGACTTACCGAATTATCTCCCACCACAGAGAGAAATACTGCTATGGAATCGTGTGCTAGCCACTCATTTCAATGCAGTTATAAGGGACACATTCAGACTCTATTAATTGAAACCTTTAAAGCAATTTAATTGCTTTATTTCTTATAAAGCCTTTAGCTCAAGATATAATATGTATTTCTCAAATGAAATTACAGACTTTAATTAAAGTGGATAGACTGTCTAGTGTGGAGTAGAATGATTCCCACCAAAGGTAGGTGGGGATCCGTATTATGTTAATTTTACCCACATGATGGTATAGAACTACCCTCACAAACAGTAAGACCAGCGGGTCTCGATGGCACCCTTGATTAAGATGATCTTGATAACATCAGAAGACTCATTACTGTTATGTGAGCAAACCGAATATACACAGCAAATGACAACAGTTTTGATTCACTGTTGCTATTTTTGATGTGGGCTATTTTTTCTTTGTTATGGGTTTTCAATTACAGGTTCCATATGATACATTTTTATCTATGTTTATAAACATTAGTTTGGTTTTATGTACCAAAAACAGTCCTAATTCATGATTCACCTGACTACCTCTCTTTATCCTTAAGAATTAAACAAGCTGTTTTAGTTACTGTGCCTTTAAGACCACAATAAGAAAATTATCTCTGTGCTGATTGGTTGTCCTGTGTTGCACCACATTCATAATCCCTCCAAAAATGCAGATATATGTGTATTAGTGGGCTTTGTGACATCACAAAACAGTGAATTCAAAATAGACAGCTTTTATGGCTTTGTTTTTATACATGGACCGTGTGGAGTGAGGGGAGAAAAGATTGTTTTGAAACGTTCCAGATGTTTCACTGCATCAAACTCTGCTCGGCAAAAAAAACAGCACAATTTTGTTTTCACCTTTAATAGATGGGCTCTTAATAGAACAGAAATGATGATCCTCACACTAATTGTAAAATGCTACACAGTGTTTCATGAAGGTTTTCTGTCATTTCCAATGCACTTTCAAAAACAAATTCATATTCGAGCATCTGCACCAAATTAGGCCTCACATACAGTGACGGAATCAAGGTTTAAAAATAAGCCACAACTGTGTAATGCTATCTTTTGCCCCAAGAATTAAATGTTCGACATTCCATCAGAAAAAAACAGGCTCATAATGTGTTTTACAGACACTATAAAACTGTGGTTTCGTGCTGTGGTTCAGGCATACCTCCACACACCTCTCCCGAGTCCTCGTCCAGGCACTGGCTGTCATCACACTCGCAGTGGTGACCGCTGATGAGACCTTTGCCGTCGGGGTTGTGACACATGCAGCTGCCGCAGTGACATGTTCCTGTTGGCCACGTGCACATACATGCCAATGACTGAGATGCAGGCTGTGAGCCAGCTCTTTGGTACTACAAGCCACTCATCACATTTATATGTTCACATTCAGAAACACACACACTTTACACATAAGCAGAAACATTTAACTAACAATTGTAAGTAGAGGTGCACTCTGGCCCAGAGAGTGGCTGGAAAAAGTTATGCTGATTCTATTTATTTTAAAAGTATAGGACCTTTAACCCAATTGGCTGCAGGGAAGGGGCCCCACAAGGATTATTATTACTGGAATATCAGTAAAAGCAACTGGAAAATGTAATGATGTTGAAGGTTTTATTCTTCTACATTACATACAGTATTGTGGAGAGAAAAAGGCCTTAACTACCACAGAAATGCTTAACTAAACATGCTTAACTAAAAAAGCAGCTCACAAATGGCTCCCTATACCCTACATTGTGTAGTATGTGGGACTTAAAATACAGGCTTCACATCCCTTACTGCATAGGATTTGCGCAAAGTCACACACATAGCTAGCAACCATTAGTCAGCTTCGGCTTATGTTAATTTAACGTAACCAGATCCGTAGAATTTTTCACGCGATTCTTTTTTGGGGGGAGAGGAATGGTACTGCTTAGAGCAAGAAGTACCATTTGAGACGCCATTTTGTTTCGAGTCATCCTCATGTTTACCACTGAATTATGAATCAATAAACGCTTCGACACCGCTTCTTTTGCATTCAATCTGTACAGAAGACCCCACGGATTCGCCACAGACTGCCGCAGAACCGATTCTTCATTGTCCAAAACTAAAAACATGCTCCACCCATCTGACCAAACTCGCACAAAAAAACTTGCTCAAAACACCACAAAACTCTTACAGGAGTTTTATCACAACCAGCCAGCTTATAGACATTTATAAAGTGAAGTGTCATCATTTCCTCTTACTTACATACAGCTCGGACATGCGTGCCTCCAGAAAGACTCGTGGGAGGGCGCGTTTGAATCGTAACAACCCCTACTATTGGCTACTGCCTGAAATTGGTATAAAAATACACCAATCATGCTGTTAAAAGGGTTTATTAGGAGGTGTACTGTTCATGGGCCGGCCCATGAATACACCCCTAATATATATATATACTATTGCTAGGGCCGTTAACACGAGACTCTTATCGTGCGATAAAAAAATATCGCTGTTAATCTATTCACAAAGTTGGGTTGGGAGCTGGGTCTATACTACGCAAGCTATGATGACTTTCACCTTGATATTTTAGCGAGGATGTATACCTAGCCGAATTGCACTGTAGGGGGAGAGAACGAGTCTTCGACTGTGAAACAGGGACATCACTAGGACAGAAAGACAAGGGGGCTTAGCCTTAGCCCCCAGGGCTGTAGGAAGGAATTAGCGTGTACAGAGGCTGAAAACTTTTCACCAAACCTTTCCATTCACTTAAGGAAACAAGTAAAGTTCAGCAGTGAACAGTTTTGCACACTAATAGTATTGTTCTGTTGAATTGAGTACAAACGGTGCTACCAGAGAAATATTACTGAATGGGCTCCGGTTGCTACTCGCTAACAAGCAGCACAGTGTAGCTCCGCCTGGGTCCTAATGCCCGCCTGCTACCTACAGCAGCGTCAACAGCCGCTACATCATTTTAATTCAATAATGAGAGCTAGACTTATTATTATACAATAATAATAATAATAATAATAATAATAATAAAACTTACATAATTTGAATTCATAGTCTTGTTTCTATTTGTAAAGTGCGTATCTGTGCTCAGTGATATCTTGTATGAAAAGCAGTAGAATAATGACTATATATTTAGGGTGGCTTGGGATCTTTTTTTTTGGGGTGGGGGGCGCTTCAGACCTTCGGCAGAATTCAAATGAGCCACTTCAATCTAGATTAATTCCAAGATTACAGTGAGATTAATCTAGATTAAAAAAACTTAATCTATGCCCCCCCACCCCAAAAAAAAAAAAAAATTTTTTTTTATATATATATCGACAGTCGACAGGATGCCAAACTTTGTCTTTCAGGATTTGTATTGTGCAAAAACACCAGCCAACAGACAACCTCACTCTCCTACTCCTAGGTTCACCCACTTTTCCCCCTGCCAGAAAAGGCAACCTTGTCAGGTACAGACACTGCCCCCTCACCTAGTTCCCACGCTGCTGACTGTGTCCTTCCCTGACCCCCTGGGTAACCCCTATCAGCCCAAACCGAGCCAGTCCAAACTGCCAGCTGTTACAATATTATATACAGTAAACCCCCACTTATTGCAGTGGTTAGCAAGGCAATCAGACTCACCTGAACAGAATGAACCTCAGCAATGCACCAAAACATAACCAACCCAGCAGGAGGATGAGGGGGTGTGGCAGACAAGGCACAGACGTCAGATTTTTTCATGGCAATATATAATTTTTCCTGCATTTTAGTGCTAAATTATTAAGAAAAATATAATTTACAAATTTTTCTAACCAATATTAACATACATTCAGCTACATTTACATATAAAATATAAATTTTTTTGGTACTGTCCAGAGAACACCAAGAGAGCACATCTTGAAATGGTGAAATACTGCTGTACTCGGGAGTAGGTTTGAAAATAGCCAATATGAGAACGTTATTTATTTCTCCTTTGTACATTTAGCAATGTGATTAATTGCAAAAATCAACACGATTGTGATTAAAAATGAATAATTGTCCAGCATTATTTATTTATTTATTATATAGTGATTCCAACTCGGTCGAAGCATCTTGAAAGATCATTCAAAATGAACAGCTATTTTGAGTTTTAACCTGAACTGTTTTTTGAATAAGGCACAATGCAGGAAACCCATCAGATCAGAGGTAATTTACACAAATTGTATTAAAGGTAGAATAATAATAACAAAAATGTCATATGGGACATTTTAATTGCACACACATCTCTACACAGGTGTATAACAACAAAGCAGAGAGATTTTTCTCTTTAATTTTTTGCCCATGCTACAAAAATAGAGTTGACACAGATGGTAAAATATGTAAAAGTGTACATATCACAATACACACAACGTTTATTTGTTTAAAAAAATACAAACATTCTGCTCAAACCAGTATCACTGCCTCATATAGCAATGAATATGATCATGCACATACCAAAATTTATTTTCATTAAAATCAAATACAGCCTCACACACAGTCCAAAATAACACTGTTCCAATTGAAATTGTGCATAGCAAGGAAAGCTGAATTTCTGAAATAAGATGTAGTATGTAAACACAATTCAAATTTAAAAACATACCCTTTATTCCACAGACCATACAGTCTGTATATGGACACAAAGTTGCAAAAAAACAGTGTGTTCCAATTAATTTATTTTCTGTGATATCACAAAAAGCTAATTTACATTTGCAGCCTACAGCAGTTTGTCCCCACCCATTCATGCTGAATTTAGTGTTTCAGCATGGACTGCTTTCTTAAATGAGGCACAAAACAGAGCAGCCAGTCCAAATAGAACACATTAACAAACATCGGTTTTGAAGGCACAGTAACAAAAACAGACTTTCATTCTGCGACACAGGAAACTGTCATGGACAAATGAATGTTGACTTTTTTTGGCACATCCCATTAGACATGTGGGGGGGGGGGGGGGGGGAGGTTGGGCGTTATTAGACCCTCAACCCTTTAAAAAGGAAAGAGACCAATAGCAGGACAAACATTTACATCAGCATTTTATTTTCTCTACCACATAGCTTTAAATTGGATTGTAATGTATGGCTATTTCACCAGCAAAACATGAATAGCCAGTTTTCACTTGCCTCTTAAAATATTCTGGACTGCTTATGCAGAGGTGGAAAATTAAGCACAAAAAACCTAAAGTAATCTTCTGCCTACATTAACAAAATAGTAAGCATATACAACTGGAGTTGAATTATTCAAACAGTAAACAAATGCCACTCAGAGGACAGTTAAGGGCACTTACGGACTAAATTAGTATTTAAAAAAAAAATACCCTAGAGGTCATTTTAATGGAACTAGGGAAGTATAGGTAATAATTTGTCAATTAAAGGGGACATGTTATGCAAAACTCACTTTAGTTATAATAGATCTATGGGCTATACAAAATGTCACATAAAGAGATCTCACCAGCTTTATTATCAACAGTTTCAGTCCCTTTCAAAACGAGCCATTTAAGTGTTGCTGGCCACACCCCACGCATCCCATGCTTAAGGGCTTTGGGTACTAATGTGTAGAATCCAGAATTTAAACTCACAGCTTAACACCAGTGCAAATGTTTCTTTCTTTCCTTCCATCTATTCAATCGGTGACAGCGATTCAAGCCTGTTTGGTGACCAGGCTAAAAGAAGGAAGGGAGGGAGGAAGGAAGGGAGGGAGGAAGGGAGGGAGGGAGGGAGGGAGGGAGGAAGAAAAAGTGAGAGATATACACTAGATGAACAAAAGTATTGGGACACTTAACACACGTGAAAAAGACAAAACAGAGGCACTATCCAGTCGGACCCAGAGCAAGATGAACACAACACTTCATGTGTGATTGTACCTATGCCTGTAGTCATAGTGCTTATGCTCGTAAAACCAGCAGACAAAAATGGCGGATCTTCAACTAATCTAGTGGGTGGGGGCTTGACAGATGGAGGGTGGTTCTGACACCAGAATAAACTAGCAATTCAAACGGCTCATTTTGAAAGGGACTGAAGCTGTCAAGAATAAAGCTGGTGATATCTCTTTATGTGAGAGGGATTTTGTGCAAAGAACTTCATGAACATGTTTTGTACAGCTTATAGACCTATTATAACATATTTTTTTAAAAGTCAGTTTTGCATAATACGAAAAAAAGAAATTACCCTTTAAAAAGAAATTATCCTATTAAATGAGGACTTAAGTGTACATAATTAAAATCTACGTGCATTTTTATCACATGTTTTTATATTTTTAAAGACTTTGTAGTTAACCCTCTTCCAGTTTACTAATGTAAGATTCTTAAGTTCATTATTACTGTTTAAAGGGAAAAATCTAAATGTATGTTTCTCAGTTACAAATACAGTTAATAAATACATTGTAGGTGTAGAAGAAGATTAACATACTGTAATAAGCAAAGTGAGCACATGGAGTTCATTTTGGGACTAAACAAGGATTAAACAAAATTAAATCTAAGCAAAACATGAAGTATCAAAATGCAAAAAAGTTGCAAATACAAACAAATCAGAAACAGTGGAATGAACAGGAAAAAGAACACATCAGTAAAAGAATGAAAAAGTAACAAATGAGTGCAAAAACAATTGCAACATACGATTGGCTATATTATATTCAGGCTGTTAAGGCTAAAAATGTATTAACAATGACTTTACACTTTAAACCATCCCTAATATTTACAGGCTGAAGCTCAGCTGCTCTTGCGCTGTGTTGCAACAACAGAATCCATAATTGTAGGCCTCTGTTTGAAATACTTTTAAATGGCTTTAAAGTGATACATTCAGCATCTTTGGCAGATTACGCTGGGTAGCGCTGGCAGGAGACCTCTGGATAAATCAAGGAGCGCGAAACTAATAATAAAAGCTGTAGCAACCCTCAACTCCAACAAGCTGTAGGAGAGTGAGCGAGCGAGAGAGACACAGGCAGACAGAGAGAGCGAGAGAGAGCGAGAGAGCGGCAGAGAGAGAGACTACAGTGTCACAGGATTGATTAAATATGCCACAAGTATCATTCTCTCTGGACCCTGTTGGAAACTATTTACTCTTTGCAAATCATATGATTTTTAGAATCAGGTTCATGTGAACTCTGCGTTGACAGAAATAATGCTATTAAACTAATACATTTATGAATGAAGCTTATTTTTATTAGTATTAAATTATTTGGTATGCGTTTAGATTTGGTGATTTTGTTTAAATCCCCACACTCCATAAGTGACTTCCACAAAAACTCATTCAACAGATACTTCATATTGGAAATATTTATACTCAGGCTGAATAAAATGAGTAAGACTTTGTGTTCTCTGTACCCTGGCTATATAATTAATCACCATTCACTTATCTGCTTTTAGACTATTATTCTGATACCCTAAAACTGGAACTAGAATCAATTCTTTTTTCTTTTAACACTGAGGTGTTTTTGGTCCACTGTTCTGGTAAAAAAGTTTATGGGACAATTTTTATTTTTGTTTGTACACACACACACACACACACACTTCCAAAAGTACAATGGCACTTGCTTATTAAAAGATCTAGAGTAACATAATATAGCACTTCTACTTCCACAATAATCTATTTTATAGTAAAAATAGGTATTATACTAATTTATATCTACTCGTGTAATATTCTGTAAACAATAGTAATCATGTGTAGCGTAACAGTAATTTACTGTAAGAATCCTTTAGCATTACTATAGATCTTTTTCAAGTCAACATTGTATTCGTTAACCTTTCTTTCCTCTCTGATAAAAATTGAAGCTTAAAAAAAAAGCATTTCGGCTCATTCCTCTGCATCATAGCATACAGTAGTTCAACATGGACAGTCACAGAATTCCCACTGAATCAGAACCTAATAACAGAAGTCCAAGGGCACATTAATCATAGCTTAATTCGGTCAGTAAACATTTATGTGAAGCACATATTTTTGTAGAAGACTTAAGAATCACTCAGAAAATTTTTTAAGTTAACCTCTAAATCTGTAATTGGTTCATAGATGTTCAGCGAACACTGGTTCACGAGTTCTCCAGCGAAAAGAACAGAGAAGCTTATGAAATGTAAACATAACTGAAGCTGGAGGCTTAGTTTCATTTATTAAATATTTGTTCACCAACTTTATAAAGTGCCCACTGGTGTCTATTGAAAACGAGTAAGGATTTCTGTTAATTTTATAGGTTTAGACAACAAACTGAAATGGTCCATCGAGTGTATGCTATAGATGCAGCAGAGAGGTGCTCCTTTATTTAATCGAAGAAATAAAATTATTTAATTTTAAACTCTCTATTGAAACTGAAACAGCGAAAGATAAAGCAAGACCCAGAATACACAGGAACGATTTTCTGTTCTTTGAGATTGGCATGAATAAAACAAACAAAAAAGGTCTATTACTTCAGAATATGCAGCATACTTAAATATTAACCTAGCTTACCTTTATGAAAATAACAAACATAGAGATAACATTAATGTCCTTTAAGAACTTGATCCATACTCTCTGTATACTTTATAAAATGACAGTGCAATGATTTTTGGTGTTTACATCCAAGTACCTTTTTTTTATCTGTCAATTATTTTATATGTCAAGTTACTGCAAACTATAAAAAGGAAAACATTAGCATTTGGCAGGTCCCCAAAGTATTATAAGGCTGTGTGCAAGCAAAAGGTGTTAACACCCTCATAGCCACACACACAGCTAATAATATGTGATTAACTTAATGAAAACTGATAAAGACAACATGCTCATTTGCATTTGAAAATATGTTGTGGCTGTGTTTTGTAAAGGAAGGCTAGGAGTCCTCAAACTGCAAGCAGGCAGTGTAAGCTGGTAAGGGCTTGGGTAGGAGACAATAATTCTGACAGCACCGCTTTAGTGAATTAAGACAGAATAAAGTTATTAAAAACATGCTCATTTTTATTTTTAAAAAACCTTGTAAGCTAGCTAGCTAGCTTTGTCCCAAAACCTCTCTCACGCTGTGCTTGGGTGTGGTGACTAGAACTGTAAAACACACAAAAAGCTATTGGTGTATGACTGGTGAAAGTCCTGAAAACTAACACAGACACAGCCTTTTTTGTATTAAAGACATATTACGTTAGCTTAGCAAAGCAAAGCTAACTGTCCCCAAGGTTGTAGAAGGGTATGCACCTAAGGGGAGGGGATTGTGTCTATATGATATAATTCCTAATGCACAGAGCGGTATCCATGTGTAATTGAGGCTGGCAGTGGGTAAGTGTTTTGGTGCTGGCTCACATGGGCAGGTCAGTGCTGTTGTGCCTTGTTTTTCTGGCTGTGCCATCGTCCCGTGGCTGCGCTTTCTGCAGGCTAGACATGGCAGCGGTCCGCTCAATGTCGATAACCGCATAAAGCTCTGTCCGTTGGGTGGGGGTTTGGGGGAGTGGGGTGGTGGGGGTTTTGGGAGTTTGGGGGCCGCTGGAGTCCGAACCTTTGTCCATCTCCACCTCAATGTAGTTCAGCTGGCGAAATGCTTCGGCTGCTGGCACCCTCCGCAGGTCAAAACTGAAGAAATTACTTTCGCGCGGTCTGTTTGCACTAAGCGGCATCATCACGTTTTCTGTGTTTACGTAATTGTGCTGGGGGTCAATGGGGTCAAACCCATTTAGGGCCGGGCTTTTAAGCTCTGCCCCCTGGGGTCCTTTACTGGGGGGTTTGCGGAGTTCCCAAACAGGTGGAAGTGCAGGTAGGTTTTCATAGTTTAGAAGCGCAGTCCGACGCTGCCCAACTGTACTGTGGGAGTCAGAGGCAGGGCTAATAGGGTTACTAGGATTCAAAAGTTGGGGGCGCCTAGAAATTAAGCCATTTTGCTGCTCTTGGGATGGTTCTCTGCGGTCATCGCTATCATAGCCAGTATCGCAGTCAATGGCGGGACCTGAACATCCGTTTACAGATTCTGTGTGGGTTTGCATGCTTGGACACACAGAGTTACATTCATTCTCAGAAATTTCACGTTCATGCTGTTTTTCTTTCAGCATCATCTGCCTCTGTACTGGAGTCGGACCTAAAACAAATTTCACACTCTCTGGCTCCATCAACAACCGTGCCGTTTCTGTCTCAATGGAAGAAGCAGGGCCCATGCTGTCTGGATTGGAAAGTCGAAAATCCAAAGGAGTGTGTCCACCGCTGCAACCATGGCGCTCCTCCTGCAGGCCAGGCGTGTTGACATATGTATGTACCTGAAAATAAAGCACAACCATCATATGTTAAACATGAGAGAGAGAGAGAGAGAGAGAGAGAGAGAGAGAGAGAGAGAGAGAGAGAGAGAGAGAGAGAGAGAGAGAG
>JBBPDB010000002.1:8550476-8563289 GCA_037974465.1 Brachypetersius altus | reverse complement strand
GGGCTGGGCCCAAGCCGCGGCTGGGGGAGCAGCCGTCCCGTTCGCCCGCCCTTCCGCCTCCCATCCGAAAACGCGGCGCGCAGCGCCTTCCGCGGGCCCATCGCCCTCTGTCTCCCCCGCTCTCGGGCGGAGGGGGCGCCTCTACGCGCCACGCCAGAAGCCGGGCCGGCCGTGCGGCGGGCTGTAGTGTCACGGCGGCGACTCTGGACGTGTAACAGGCCCTTCTCGCTTCTTCTCTTACATTATTGGTGGTTGGGACTATCGGCAACAAATGTTACGGGTGTGGGGAGCACGCCATTCACTTAACCGGCTATAACAAAGTAAACAGGAGGAGAGCATAAAGAGACAGGAAACTAGTACTGAGTTCAAACTTAGTTTATTTATTTAAAAGGTATATTTCTGTGTAAAGTTACCATAGTGTTATTGCGATTCCCGGTACCGCCCACTCCTGCTTACATTTTTTCCAATCCCGTCCCAATCACGTTATTAATAGTGTTTTTGTTTCTGTTCAGTTAGAACCAAATATTTGAGTTGATGATTGTAATTTTATACAGTTGTTGTAATTTGTGTTTTAACATTTTTTTGATTGATGTTTTGCTTCCTTTACAATATTATACATTAAAAATGTTCGGGCTACTCAAATTTATTTTGGGCTACCAAAAACTGAAGAGTGCATGCCCGAAGGGCTACCAGGGATTATGAAATTTTGCGAGGCCTGTCCCTGTGCAAAAGTCTGTTTCAAAGTTGACTGAGCTAAGAAATAAAATGTTTTTTTTTTTGGAAGAAAGTGTGTCTTAATGTTATCTTTCACGATTGCCACGATAGTAAATAGTAACGCTTGCATTACTTTGGTGAAAGCTCCATACTTTCAAAATGTAAGAATTTTTAAAAACCTGCATTAACAACGACAAGAAAACAATGCGTTAACGCGATAATAACATGTTAACTTTTCCAATCCTGAGATACATGTATATGTCTTTGAAATATCAGAATATCAGAACATTTACCCGTTTTTCACAACTCACAAAACGTCCTGCAGAAGCAGCAGGATCACGTGTACACCAGCAAAACTGGGCTGTCTGCAGAGATGCCTGAATATCTGCGTACTAAACTCGGATATTGTCCGATGCCAATATAGTAAAAAATGCTAAATATTGACCTCTACTTTTTAGTGATGTGATGTTATTTTATTTACATTTATTTCTGTGTACTTCTAAGTTCTAACATGTTTGGCTCGTAAAATAAGTGTCGTATATTCAAATTAGAGTGTCTTCTGTGTCTGGAATGGATGTACTGAGTATATATGGTAACAATAATTTAATAACCTTGTTTGAATTGTGAAATAGTTTTGACTAAAAGAAAATTTAGATTTTGTCTATTTTACTGTCTACAATACTCATTCTATTTTGATTCTCAGATACTAATCGATACTAAAATGTATCAATTAGCATTGGTATCAATGCTTAAATTCCAGGTTTGCATCTGCCGGTTCACGGAAGTCACATGCAGACTACAATCATTTTCAACAGGCATTTCAGCGTGGCTGAAGACACATTTCTTGGCCGAGACACGTTATATTAAAAACATGGAATTCTCTGAAACCCACTAAAGTAGAAATGTAAAACAATAGATGGAACCATCCTTTCGCCTACTCAACGGCATACAAAGATCCTGCATGATGATCCGAAGATTTAAAAACTAAACATTTAAGGAGAGTTTGGCTCTAAAGGAAGGATAGTTCTACAGAACCCCATCTCCACTGTGAAGCATGTTACAGTGTGTTTTAGAGCTATCATGTCTTAACTTTTATTCAATTAATGTTTAGTGCTGTTCTTTAAAATAATTAGTGTGGCTAACTGACAGAAAGAAAATTTTATTCATCTCAACCAAAGGGACAAGTAATTGTTGTTTTGAAGTCTTAGTGATATCCAGATCAGTGCAATCCCTGCTGTCCTCCCCACTGTGTGTACTTCCCTTTGGATGAACAGGCCGGTTCATAAAATTCTCCTGACTGCTTCCTCCTGACTTCTCACTACTGCTATTTAATACTTGCCCAGTTAGGATAGAGGGCTCTCTTTAGTTTGTACTTTAAAATTATCACCTGATTTAACCTCTCTACCTTTCATTTGTGTTCTTTTACTCTAGTAAAAACGTATATTTGATCAGAATTCCAAAGAGTCAAGCTACATTTCAACTAGATTTTTTTGTCTCAAATACAACTCATGAGAGGTATTTACTGATGAAGATATAAGTGCTTTTTATACTGATTTAAAGTTTCCATGCAAATAATTTGGGATGTCACTCTTCACATCTTTCAAACAGTTTCATGTGAGAAACTAGTGGATGCACACAGCTATCATTAATATGCCCAGTGATTGCATCCTGCCTCTGGATAAAAAAGGTCTTTTCTCAAGAAGTGAAACTAATTGCAGTTCTCTACAACTTACTCCCACATTATCGCACATACAGCCTATAATTTAGTTTTCACTCATCCTCAAATCTCTACCAACATATGCTAAGTGTAGCAATTATGGGCTTTTTTGCAGATTGCCTTTGATAGTATGTAGATGTTTTTTAGAATAGGTTGGTCTTAGCGGCCTAAGACAAAACAAAGGCCTGGTTCATTTTTGAAATTGTGCTTTAAATATGAAATTCACCAACACAAAGGGTAGTGAGACATTTGATTGCTCTTAACGTGCTGGTATGAGCTGATAACAAGTGGTACAGCTTAATTCTTCATGCAGATGGCATCTGTGATTTAACTCTCAAAATATCTTGTGGTATTGGGTGGTCTCAATAAGCACAATAATGTGTTTACATGATTTCCAAGTTATTAGAGACATTTCCATCCTGTGCTGTACCTGCTTTATGTAATCAGAATCCGTAATTTGTTGAAAAAGGTTTTAGAAGTATTTTATATATAAAACATTGTATGAACATGTCACTTCGTTACACTTTCTCAGGACTAATAACTATGCTTGCTTAAAGATGTTATATTCTCTGGGCAGCTAGTGGCCTTGTGGATAGGGAGTTGCCCCTGTGATCAGAAAGCTGAGGGTTCAAATCGTAGGACTGCTAGTGGCACCACTGAGGTACCCCTGAGCAAGGTACCATCCCACACACTGATCCCCAGGCCCTGTGTTTTTGGCTGCCCTCTACTTAACTTGGTGAATGCTTTAAATGCAAAGAAAGAATTTCACACTGTGTGCTGTGGTGTGCTTACAATACACTTTACACTTTTCTGTTTGGGGTTTCTTATGCAGAGTGTTTGTCCTTTATGGGGGAAAAGTTCAGGGCAGAATACAGTTTCTGCAGAATATTAATGCTGGACACGTTAATGCGTTATTATGGCGTTAGTGCATTATTTAATTAACGCTGACAATTATTTTATGGCACATTAATGCAGTTTTTAAAAATGACTCTTATTTTGAAAGTTTGTTTTTCTGTGCTCGACCACTTTACCTCACTTTAAAAGGTACACTCGCTACTGAACATACTGACTGCATCTGCTGCTCCCTGATAAACTAAATTTTTTCTGCTGGTACCTGTTCAGAAAAAAAAATCAAAACAGATTTATAAATGTTAACTTGCTGTTGCTCGGAAGGTGCTATGAATAGATATACTATGAATACTGTGATCGTGGCTCTGGACCATGGGTGCCAGAGTTCTGATAATTCATGCTGCCTTGTCAAAAAGTTATAATGGTTCCACCCCCCATGCTCTGGATTCTGGGGGTACCTTATGAAATATATATATATATTTTCCCCGATTACCACCATACAAGTTGACTGATTAGAGTTTCGCCTGAGCAACGTTAGGCGTCCTTTAGGAATACTTTTAATTTTAGTATTATAGTAATTTTAAAAACAATTAAATAAGTGAATTCAATGAATGAATCAAAGCCTGTTGTTCTTTAATCGAATGCCAGTAAATCATTAATCAAATGAATTAGCTGGCAGCATAAGGGCTCTTGCCTATTTCAGGTATTCATTACATCCCTCTACGGTTGATAGGATAAAATAAAAAAGCACTGTTTTGTTCTAATCTGTATTTATGTTATACATACATACTGTTATACTGCCCCAGGTAGGTTTAGTGTTAGAAGAGGAAACCTTGGTTTAATCTACAAAGATCACATTTGAATGAAGTATGTTTTCAAATAGACATTTGCCTGCAGGGCCGTGGTATAAAAAAGCCCATTATATCATATTTCTTTTTTCTATTTTTCTTCCCCACTCTTAACTTAATATCCATTTTAGAAGATTCTTTATTTATTTGTCACATGCATGGTCATACAAGTACAACACACTTAACCCATTCACCAAGTGAAGCAATGTGTGGGAACGGTACCTTGCTCAAGGGTACCTCAGCAATGACATCCCTAACCACTAGGTCATCCAGCTGCCCTGTTGAGCCTATTTTTCAGTTCTTATAAAATTTGAACACTAATATGTCATCACAGCTGTTATGTGGTTCTTAAACCTATCATTCAAACCTATATTTAAAACAAACAGCCAAAAAAAGGTATCATTTTATCCCATCTTAGTTTATGTCATCTGCTTATGATATTATAATGTGAGTGTAAAGACTATGGCTGCGTCCGAAATAGCATACTTCCCTACTATATAGTATGCGAAAACAGTACGTGAGGTGAGTAGTATGTCCGAATTCATAGTATTTGAAAAACAGTAGGCGAGAAGTACCCGGATAACCTACTGGTTAAATTACACTTGTGAGAAAATGCCCTCTGTAGAGATAAAAAATAATGCGCTACTGTGACGACACACGACATGTGACAACATCAACACAGCGGGTGCAGTACGTCCGAATTCCCTTCATACCGCCCTCATTCATACTGTATAGAACGTACTGTTTTAACGGTAGAGCAGTACGTTCTAATTCAAATGTAGTACCTACTCAAGTAGTATGTGATTTCGGATGCAGCCTATATAATTTCTAGAAGAGTTTCCAATAAATGACCATGTCAAGTATATCTCATTATTGCTGTGCCATCTTTTCTATAGCTTATCAAGCGAAGTCCCAACTCTGCTGTCCAAAAGTCTTCCGCACTGGTTTCCACCCCTCTGTGTCCTGGGGATGAATGCACCAATGAGGAGCCTGACCGTGAGTCCCAAGACCCCAGCGATCCCATCTGTCCCGAACACTCCATTTCGCATATATGCCTTGTCTGATGTGGTGGACATTATATGTCGATATAATCGTACTGTACACGTTGGTACACCATATATGCCATGTTGACTAACTGTTGTGTGTTATTTACAGGGTATGCCTGATCGCATGTTATGTGCAGTGCTGGAGCAATTTCAGCTTTACTTTTCCCGTTGGTATGTGCGCTTCGTTTCAGTTTGGTGTGTGATATCCATGTATATGATTGTTCTCTGTGAGAATGGCCCTTACCTTGTAGTATTATGCAACCTCGGTTATCGGTTGGCTGTAGGTGTGTTTATATTGCTGAAGATCAAGCATGATCTTTGCAGCAGGTAAGTCAGTATTTTTTGTGTAAAGTGAACAGTGTTCTGTGTTCTCCATGTGCTTGACTGTGTTCCACATTGGCCATTCAACAATACAATACATACTGTGTAGTGTGGAGCCATGTTCTTCGGTTGTAATGTGCAGCTGCAGTGGAGATATATCAAATTTGAGCTTTCTTCCTTCATTCTGTTTGCATGTCAGTGTAGGCATACCTGCATCAGACTCTTCCTTTGTAGGTCTGGGATCATTAATATCATTAACTGTTGGACTCCTCATCTAGAATCATAGAAAAGGTTTTTTTCAGACCAAGCTTGCAGAATTTTCTTCATAGTCAGATTTTAGATTATTACGTGCTATCATTTTGGGGAAAAATACAGTAAACCCCTGCCTAATCGCGGTTCAGCAGTCTCTCGCAGCTTTGTTCTGATAACTGAGCTAATTATTTTTTGCGGAAACCCCCACACATTTGCGGAAACCACAGATATCCTCTCATTTCTTTTGCGTTTGTGATGCTCATCCAGTTAGCAAGGCAATCAGATGCACCTGAACGGAATGAGCCTCCCCTAATTCTTAAATTAACTAATTCTTAAATTAACTAACATAAATAAAAACATAAATTCAGCTACATTTCCATATAAAATATAACTATGCATTTTTTGGTTCTGTCCAGAGAACACAAAGAAAGTGTCTTGGGATGGTGCAATACCGCTGTTCTCCAAGGAGGGAGGTTTGAAAATAGCCAGTCCGACAACGTTGTTTATTTCTCCTTGCTGCTGATTGGCTGCTGCCCTGTGACGCTTGGAGCTGTCTTGAGTGTTTCTCTGAATGTTGTTTTTCGTTTTGTTCTTCCTAAAGCCCTGTATTTGTATTACTGTTTTTTCCTGCTTATACCAAAGAAAATGTGCGTACATTCGTTGCAGTACAGTCTATACAAGGGTAACATCTGTATTTTACATTCTAGCAGAGCAGTTCAATGTAAATTGTAAAGTATGAATGCGGGTAATGTATTAAGCTGAGTTTAAAACGAAATTTAAGTATTTGGGGGCAAACTTAGGGTTTAAATTATAAAAAAGGCATTTTTACCACATCACAAATTCGCGTTTTTTCACTATGC
Source organism: Brachypetersius altus (assembly GCA_037974465.1). Taxonomy (NCBI): domain Eukaryota; kingdom Metazoa; phylum Chordata; class Actinopteri; order Characiformes; family Alestidae; genus Brachypetersius; species Brachypetersius altus. Next base: position 8,556,682 of record JBBPDB010000002.1, on the reverse strand, counting down.
GCAGGTGCTCTTGGAATGAACCTCTGCGATTGTCGGGGGTTTACTGTAGTCATATTGGGCATGAACAGTAGCTGATGCAGTTTATAACAAAACTAGAAAGTAATCCGAAGAGCTAGACATATCGTAGATCAGCAGTAACTACTTTTCGAGTCAGTTTTGGTACTGTGTTTGGCTGTGTCTTTCAGATTCACTCCATTTATAGCACGGCTAGCCCCAGCATGCTGAAGAGGAAGCAGAGCTCGCGCGTTGAAGCGCAGCCCATGACTGACTTTGGGCCTGACGAAACGCTCACTGACAGCGCTGACATCCTCTGGATCAACAAACCAGTGAGTCATTCAAACTCATGCTATATATCCTGCAATTCCAAACCTAGAAGTGGCAGCAAGCAAGTAGAGTGTGCCCAGAACACCGGTGGGCTGATGTGGCATTGATATACCAGAGATGTACACTTACTTTAGAGTGGTCATACTGACGCAACCAGGCTGAAGAAGTCGGCTGCACAAACTACAGTAACACTGAGAGCAAATAGTTTTTCAGTGTTTACGGTTGTTAGCCATGATTGATTGACTGAACAAAACTAGAAAGAAGAGCTAGACATTTCATAGCTACAAATGGTAAATTGTTGTCATATGGCAAAACAACTCCTTATATGGAAGTTCCCCCAATATGTATTTTGGTGAGCAAATTGTGGGTTTGGGCTGGTTTAAGACCATTAAGTATTGAAATCAGATTTTACCAATATGCTCTAAAGGTTCATATATTCACCAAGCTTATTTGTTCATCACAGACAACCTCTGACAACCTTGCATATTAAATTCAACAGGATTTGGAAACACATTTTCCTCCCATACTTTGTTTCCAAAGAAAGCCTGGCATCAAGTAAGGTCTGTGTGGTAAATGAGTGTTTTCACTTGATGGGAAAAAGTGATGGAAAGGGAAAAAAAAAAGTCTTTTAAATATCATGATCTGGTAACACTGTGCTCTTTCTCTGCAGTGGGTGCACTCTTTGTTGCGAGCCTGTGCCATAATCAGTGTCATCTCAGTGTGCATGAACACGCCCAAGACATTCGAGCACTACCCGCCCCTGCAATACGTCACCTTCACCCTAGACACGCTACTCATGTTCCTCTACACGGCGGAAATGATCGCCAAGATGCACATCAGGGGCATCATCAAGGTAACAAACCTGTCTGGTGGTGTCACGCTTGTTAACGGGAAATGAAAAGCCCTTAATTACTGCCAAGCAAAGAATGGACAGCTTAATTGGCTAATGAAGGATAACAAGTGCAAAGAGAGATATTGAGCTGTGAATCACTTGCAGCTTGTCTTTTTGTGTTTCCCGAGTACAGGATGATTAGACATGCCTCAGTCAGAGGTCTTTTTGTGGTAGAGATGTGCAATCCCTACCAAATTAATTTTGATATTCAGGTATCTGTGAAAATGAATGAACAGTTATCCAGTTAACTGCACTGCACTGAAGGAAAATAAATTAAAACTTTTTTATGTTTCGAAAAATTGAATGTGTGGTTTTGGTGAGGAAGATTGGTGAAATGTAGTTTGACCTCTTCTTGCATCTGAATTCTGCTGATATACCTCTACCAAACAGTTATTTAAGGAATAAACATGATAAATAGCAAATAACGTTATTCTTCTTGTTGACTTGACTGATAAAAAAAATTAATCTGATAATGCGCTTCTGAATTAATGAATGCATGCCAATTTGGGAAAATTGGGCTCAGCCTGATACATGACTGGCATTTGGTGTAGCAGTACAAGCCTTCTCATTTTTGCACAAAGTTTAGTGGCTGAAATTTGAGTCACTGTTGGAAGTATGATCATGGTCACTGACTCTGAACCCAAACTCGTTTAGTAAATTGTTTTGTTTGAGTTACAAAAACATTTGGGGGGTCTTCCTGTCTTTGTTTTGATTGTTTTGCTTAAGTTCAACGATGTGATTTGCGTTGTAACCCGGTTAAGTCTGCTCAGATCAGTGGAGAATGATAGTGGTAGTAATGTTGATGGCCGTCATTAAATGCTGTGAATCATATGTTTGTCAAAGTAAACTTTATCATGATCTCAGCTATAAATATTATATATATAACAGAGAGATGAGGACATAGGACAAAAGGACATAGAATACACAAATATAAATCAAAGATTAACTAGAAGTAGCAATATGCAGTGCAAAGGGTATTTTGGCCTTGTATGTCAAGCATTTCGTTTAACATATTGAGGTTATGGAGAAACTTTAGTTACAAATTAAACATGCTAAAATAAGAGCACAATTTCTATCAATTGTATTTATTTGTGTGTTCTTTCAATTTGGTATCCAGCATTCAGAGCATTTTTTGGGTTTGTGATCTAGTTTGTTGCAGAGCCATGATAGATGCTTTGAATTTTCAAGGGATTGCTTGGCAAGGTGTCTAGGGGCAAGCACTCAATCGCTGAGATGTGTTCTTCTCTATCATATAAAACGCCAGTGAATCAAGCAAACAAACCCATAAATACTGCATTAATGACATCATCTTCCTGTACCCTACCATGGATTTCTGGCAGAGTTTCTGAATCATTTGACTCAAAATAACCTACCTATCAGGTCTGGTGTGACTTGTACCATTCATACTTTAAATACCTGTTGGAAAATAATCCTGTTTTCTTTTCATATTTAACCATGATTAGAGTTTGTTTGTTCGTTTCATATTATACAGTTAATAAAAAGTCTTGCATTGCCGTCACTTCTTACAAAGATGCTGAAATATATTACATTAAATGTATTACATGGCTGTTTCTCTTTGCTTACACGTAGCTAAACTAAATAAATAAAGTTTCTTTTTGTAATTATTCTGTACCATGAAATAATACAGTAAAATGTATTTGATAACTTTAGTTTTCACTCCAGGCCTCCCTTTTTGACCTTTTTTTGACCTTTTTGACCTGACCTCAAAAATGCTTTTGACCAGTTCATTTGTTTTTTAAAACGGACATTTTGTTGTCAGCTGTTCTGTCTAAGTAAGGCACCGACAGGGTAAAGAAAAGTTGACCCTGCAGGAATCTCACACCAGCTCTTAGCAGTGGAAACTATTTTGCTACACAGGTACAGGTATATGATTTTTGAACTGTATTAGGTTATCATATGTTGAATTTGTAACTACATTGATTCACTATTGTAACCATTAGATCAAGCTATTAGATAGCTGTAAAGTAACTTCATCTTGTTCACTTGTCATTGAGTACTTCGGCACATAAACCATGTACTTGCATGAGCTGAATATTGCTGCCTATTTGTGCCCAGCTGCCTGGACCTTTCATTAGCCCTGCAGCGCAGCTGCTACTCAACTATGGACTCTCATTAAAACCTGCCTCTTATCGCCTTGTCTGTTTCCAGGGAGACAACTCTTATGTTAAGGATCGCTGGTGCATGTTTGATGGCTTCATGGTGGTCTTCCTCTGGGTCTCTCTTGTGCTCCAGGTACAAGAATGAGAAGTTTTCTTACCATTTCCTAACAAAACTTTCAATTGTAAAGCACTCCTCATGCTGAGTGACACTATTAATAAGTTTTCCATCAAATTGTTTGTAGGTGTTTGAAATAGCTGCGCTTGTGGACCAGATGTCACCATGGGGAATGTTGCGCATACCGAGGGCCCTCATAATGATCCGAGCCTTTCGGATTTATTTCAGATTTGAGCTGCCACGTTCTCGCATCACTAACATTCTGAAGTATGTGTCATCATTGCGAGAACCATCACAAGTAACATGTCTTATTTGAAGTCAGAAACAAGTTTAAATTAGGCCAGACACTCTTCTTTATTTTACTCTTAAGCTTGCTTGCGCTCCAGTCTATGTAGTTAATGACTTTTTTCAGATGTTAACAAGATTTATCAAAGATTTTATCTCCAGTAAGGAGATGATGCAGTATACAGATTTGCTTAAAGAGACCATTAAAGAGTTCAGACCAAGACAACTGAATACATCAAAACATTTGTAACAACAGAGGAACAGATTACTGATTTACTTGAGGAATACAGATCTAGTAGGTCTCCATGGAAACAAGCCAGATAGTAGTGCTTAAAATCACAGCTAATCACAATGAAAAAGCTTTAGCTACTAGATGTTCCAGATGTTCTGCCTGAAATGTGGCTATTTATAATCCGAAAACCTAATAATTTATTATTAAATTAGCTTTTTAAGAGACACATGGCATTGCAATTATCTCTTTTGTAGTTGCACAGCATTGCTTTTATTCATGGTACCATTATATACATTTTTAGCATTGTTGAAGTAATAACAATGTGTTGAATTTCTCATGCCATTAGCACTATTAACACATTTTCCTATTTTGATGCTTCCATCTGCAGCTGTACAGACTAAAGCCCAGCTGCTTGTGCATTGTATGTGGACGCTTCCTCCCATTTAATTAAATACAGCTTTTAAATGACAAAGTTCATTAATAGCTCTTTTGATAAATGCTAAATGTATTTTCCACCAAAAATACATTGATTCTGATTTATCATTAACAAGCGAAACCCACCTCTGAGGGAGAGTGTTTTTGAGAGACTAATAATTAAAACAACAAGCCCCCAACCAGGAGTATTCACTAATACAGCCATAACAAATGTACTGCTTTTTTGATTAAATTATTAATTAATAATAATTAACTACACAACAATTATTTTATTTAATACCCTAAGTAGATTTTGAAAAATTTATTGTAAATTTATTTTGGTTGTTTTTTATTTTATTATTTTGTTTTGATATCCTTTGTCACGGTGGCAGGGGCTAAGCCCCCGGGACCGAGAGCTAACGTGGAAATCACGGGCTGGCGACCAGAACTCCATGATGATGTGGTTTTATTAACAAACAAAAGCAAAGAGCACAAGGGCTCAAAACAAAGACGTGAAGAACAGGGCAAAACACAAGCTCTAACAAGACGAAACGCAGACACAGAAACACAGGCAGACTCAACTTAAGTACACAAGCACAAACACAGGACAGCTGGAACAGAAAACACATGGCACGTGGACAGGTAATCAAAAGGGACACACACACAAACCCCACACTCCAAAATAAAGGCCCCAAAACCCAGAACAAGAACAGACCCAAAAAACAGAAAAGCAGCGGCGTCTAACAGCCGCTGACCAAAACGTGACACAGATAAAGTGTAAGCACTGACATAGTGTTATTATTTACACACTTCTTGTTATAATGAGATGTTTTGATGGAAATCAACAGTTGTTGAAAATAGCATTTCCCACACTGAGATATGACAGATCAACTGCTATAAAACTGTAAAGTATAATTGTATAATGAATGTGTAATTAATGTTTAATTAGAGTAAAACTGAAGTTGATGCACATGTGTTTATGTAAACTTATGTAAACTTAATTTCTGTAAAAGTGAGTTCACCATCAGTAGTTACACTGTTGTTGAATGTGTTATTAATGTGTAACTACACAGTTATTAGTGTAATTGAGGAAAAAGCACTACAGGATAAATAAACTGCTGTAAATGTTGAATACTGAGTGAACAGAGATAATGTGAAATAAATCATGTGAAAGTCTAGATGATGTAGCAACAGAGGATTATAATTCCAGTTATTGTGGAGCACATTAATATTTCATAGCTGCTAATATTTTTAGTTTAACTCAAATCTTCAGTTAAAATGTGTTTACTGTGTGTTTCAGTTTTGCAGAGACTCCTTCAGTAAAGACCTGAACTCAGTGTCTGTCTCTGAGTATTACTGGAGGAGTCTGTAGGTAGTTGTATTGAATAAGTTTTAATTCTGTTCAAAACAATTTAATGGAACAAATGTTTCATTAAAACTTCTCATTTTAATTCAGTAATAATAGATTGTTACCACATGAAATCTTTGGTAAGAAGTACAAATCATATAGTGCAGTTTACTCACCTCTGAACATCATCTCCTAGGAAGAAGTGAGTCGTATATTCAAGTCTTTGTTCAGGGATTCCCAACGTCTCAGAACTGAAGGAAACATCCATTCCATAAAGTGTTCAGATCCTTTTAATAACAATAATAAAAGAGACTGGATCAGTCACCAAACACCTCACACCATTAAACACCAGAATAACCAAAACATCTAAATCCTATTTAGTGTGTGTTGAGGTGTGTGTTAGTGAGGTGTGTATCCTCTCCTCCACACAGTGTGTTAGTGTGTGTTGAGGTGTGTGTTAGTGAGGTGTGTATCCT
>JBBPDB010000002.1:8465783-8478549 GCA_037974465.1 Brachypetersius altus | reverse complement strand
GACAATGTTTTTTTTTTCTTTTTCTGTTGAAGGATTACCAAGGGCATAATCTGTGAAATCATGTGCAGGGACATTGCAACATTGCCTGTAGCAAGGGGCAGCGCTTAAGACTGTTCATTAATAAATATATTCATTATCACTGTTTTGACCTTTGCAACATCATAATTATTATTACATGTTTTTTTAAAATTACAATAACTTTGGTTCTGCGTGACATAGGAACAGCGAACAAAGCATGGTGTCTGACACCTTGAGTATCAACACTATTAGATTAAAAAACATTATTGTGGCACTCCGCAAAAGTTGGAGCAGCCTACACAATCAGTACTTAGTAACACCTCAGATATCACAGCTTGCAAACACTTTTTTAAGCCAGCCTTTCAGTCTTGTACTTGGGATTTTCTTCAATTATTCCTTGCAAAAGGCTTCTAGTTCTGTAATATTCTTGCATGCACAGCTCTTTTAAGATCCATCCACTGATTTTCAATGATGTTTAAATCAGGGGACAGTGATGGCCATTCCAAAACCTTCAGCTTGCATCTCTTGAGGTCCATGGTGGTTTTTGAGTTATGTTTAGGATCATTGTCCTGTTGTAGAAGCCATCCTCTTTTCAGCTTCAGCTTTTTTACAGATGGTATGATGTTTGCTTTCGGAATTTGCTGGTATTTAGTGGAATCCATTCTTCCATCCACCCGTTCAATGTTTGCTGTGCCACTGGCTGCAACACAACACTGAAGCATGATAGATCCACCCCCCATGCTTAATGAAATGGTGTTCTTTTCATGAAATGCTGCTCCTTTTTTTCTCCAAACGCGCCTTTGCTGATTGTGCCCAAAGATTTCTATTTTAACTTCAAAAGTCCACAGCATTTGTTTCCAAAATGCATCAGGCTTCTGTAGATGTTCTGTTGCATCCCGCTGACGTTGGATTTTATGATGTTGGGAAGGTTTTCTTCTGCTGACTCTTCCATGAAGGTCTTGTCTGTGCAAGCATCGCTACAAAGTGGAACGGTGCTAAATGTTCCTGCAGGTTTTTTGCAGTCAAATGGGGATTTTGATTTGTCTTTCTCACCAAGAGTTTCCTTGGTTTTCCTGATCTCATCTCGACCTGCACAGTTCCCCTGAACTGCTATCTCTTAATTATATTTCTCACTGTAGCTGACAATGCTTTGTTTTCTTCTTTTAACCTTCTCCTGCATTGTGGGCATCAATAACTTTCATTTTCACACAGCTGCTTAGAGGAAACCATGGCTGTTGAGTGTCCAAAAGTGTGTGCATAAGGTTTGAAGAGTCAGAGTATTTGTAAAGCCTTGAAATTGGCACCAGCTGACATTTACCAATGACAGCTGTTGCCATGCATCAGATCTAACAAAAAATTGTGAATGGATCTTAAATGAGCTGTGCATGCAAGACAACCAAAGAATATTACAGAACTGGAAGACTTCTGCAAGGAAGAATGGCAGAAAATCCCAAGCACAAGAACTGAAAAACTTTTAGCTGGCTATAAAAAGTGTTTGCAAGCAAAAAAGTAACTATGCATCAATGTTTGCTGAAAACATTGTGTATTTTTTCCATTTCTTAGAGGGAGTGTGTTAACATATTTTCAATTACAAAATCACTAAAATCTGTTTATATCAAGGGGTGTCCAAACTTTTGGATAAGACTGTAGATGTACTTTGTACTGACTGTAGCCATGTCTGTTTAAATCTCAGTAGATTTATTAGCCCCCCTCTACCCCATCCATCAGTAGAAAGGGACCTCACAGGGACATTGCCTGCAAGATATGATTTGGATAGTGGTCAAAAACTGAGATCTGATGAAGAGCTAGATCGGTTTGATTCTGGAGATCCGTCACCTGGAGGTCCAACACATCTGTTTTTAATATTCCAGTGGTTCTGGAAGTCTTAATTACAAGTTGGTACATCTACATTGATCCATAGTATCTAAAAAGGTAGCCACTAGGATTTTCTTTAAAAAAAAACTCAACAATCTTGGCATTCCACCACTACTGTGCTGAGAATGATCCACCACCCAAATAATATCTTTTAATGCGGTCCCTTGGTGATCCTTTTCTATTGATGAACATTTTAGAGCAGTGCTTTCCAACCGATGGGTTGCAGCCCCCTGGTGGGAGATGGTGGTATTTCTATATACCATATATATTAACTGCAATTAAATACATAAATATTAACAAAACTATTTAAATTAACACATTTTTGTGAAGAGTATTTACTAAATAAAACAGCTAATATCCAAAAGGCATGGCATTTAAAAGGCGTCTATTCAGTGCAAGTCCATTTGTTTTTATGGTGTATTGCAAAAGGTTGAAAACTGCTGGGTTAGAGCACTGTTCATCAATTGTGTTTTGACAGATGAGCTGCAGTCTGTAAATGTGTACCTACAAAATGCGCCTATAAAGTAAGTGTAAATGATAAAATGGCAAGGAGATATTTGTAATTTATGGTCTGTTTTTTTGGTCTTGTCCTCATCATTCCACTCTAAAGCAGAAGCATTGTTGGGGGGACTGTCACAGAGATGGCTATTCTCCACTGCTTTTGTCCTGAAGGACTCTCAGCACAGAGTCATGGGGCCCTCATGATCTGATTATAGAGCAGGTCAAGCACAGCACCCTCTCAACCTGTTTAGCCTGTGCCCTGATGCCATGTATCCTCACTTCAGACTCTCAATAGCAGTAAACACAACACTGCTACAGTGAATCATCACTCATCTCAGAATATCACTCTTGTTTCTGCCCCACAACCAAGTTGTTCACCGACACTCATCTACAAACACATAGACCTTAAGATACCTACAGGAATGCAGCAGATGATGAAGAGCCCAGCCAGCAAATACGGCAATTCAGTGTTTGAACAAGGGTTGCATTACTGTGACCACTGGGCAACGAAAGAATGGCTTCTCTTGCCAAGCCCTGCAGTTCCGCTGCTCTATGGAAGGCAATAAACAGATTAGCATTTCTCCTTTTCATTCCATTCCCTCCCGTCCCTCTCGCTCAAGCCCCCCCTTTTCATTTCCGGAAGGGTCTTTTGGTGGCCAGTGGAACTGCACAGGCTGGCAGCTTGTCTCCAATGATAAGCATTCATCAGAGCGCTCAATTTTGGTAGCTCTTGTTCCTAATCAGAAATGCATCAGATTTATCTGCTGCCTTCCAGACAGAGTGTGCCAGTCAAGGAATTTCAATAAGACTATTCTATCAGTAATTAAATTGATTTAATTGGCCACCCTAAATCGAGGCGTTCATCTCTGTTCAGCCATTGTGGTGCTGCTTGCTCGTGTGCATATATATTTTCCTAGACGACTGTTCTGTCCCATGAAAATGGAATTTGTGCTGTTAATTTGCTTTGATGTTTTGTTTTTTTCCTGCTGAATGGTGAGAGGAATGATGGTGCCTGTTCAGATGCTTTCGGACTGTGTGCTGCTGCCATCTTTGGACAGACTTTGAGTACAGCGTCATGATCTAATTCCAGAGTCTTCCTTTAGAGCCTATTTTGTGTGATTTGTAAAATGATGAAACAGGATTTCTATGTCTCCGTATTTTCTCTGTGGCTTAACAACTGAGGCACATTTTAGAGAACTTTGCAAGGTTTTAAAGGGTCCATTTCCTGCATGTTTTTGCACTTTTTTCCCATTAGGTCCAACAACTTCTGTCCTGCTTCTGCCATTATTTGCACAATCATTATTTATTGCTTTCTACCTTCATCTCGCTTTTTTGCATTACTTGTGATTTTCTTGCATTTTCTCTCCTGCCCTCTTTACAGTCTGTCTATTTCGTCCTATCAGCACTTATGTAGTCTTGTGTTGTTTTTGTTCTTGTGTTGCACAATGGTCGTAGAAGAATGCTGCTTCATTTCATCATGTACTGTATGTATAGGGCTGACATGACAATAAAACCAACTTGACTTGACTTGATAATTTAACAGATAAACAGCATTAATGAATATTTACATGACATCTTACAACCTGTCTTTATCCCTTATTATTAAATTGGCTGTTTTTGTTACTGTGTTTCTGTAACTGATACATGTAAATTGGCTGCCCTGTATTGTATGAAAGGCTTTATAAGGTCCCATAGGATATGGAGATAGATGGTTATTTTTGTGAAATCACAAAAATTATGAATTTAAAAATGGAATTTCAATGGTTTTGAAATTTCATTTTGAAGCTTCTCTTTTTACTTTCCTTGGAGGGAGGCATTTCTATGAGAAGCACCATGAGGCAGGATTTGTATCTATTCAATAGGTACATGGCAGTCAAAGAAAATGAGCAGACCACACTACTTTGATGGAACTACAAAGGTTGAATTATTTGTGATCTTTTCTGTTGCTGTTATTATGAGGCAGTGGTCTTCGCTGATTCCATTCAGACTTCACTTTGCTCACCACTGACTGACGGTAGAAAAATGAGCCACTAAAGTGCACAGTGCTAATCACCCACAGCTTTTGTATTGCATAATGGAGCCAGGCAATGATTAAAGGTTATAGCGCACTGAGCCATAGTAGAGCACAGTAACCTAAAGCATTCTAACCTCTTCTCCCACTGACATAATAGGGAAAGGCAATAGAAACCTCACTTTCAAAATGAGAACACGATGAGTCAAATTACATAAAACATGATTTGGTAAAGTAGATATTAAATTGTACTATTAATTCTTTATCTGTATTTTTGATATCCAAAAAATGCCTCGAATGTTATCATTTGTACACAGAATCTGTCTTTGATATTGTGTTAAACTTTCTTGATTAATGAACCAATAATAATACTCAAAAAATCCTTAAAACTCAACATTGTTTTTCATTAGAAGTAAAGAACATTTTTGTCTTCTTCTGTAAAGTTACCATTTTGAAGATTTTAGGACAGTGACAATCTATTAAGGAAACATGTGTGACCCTTGCAGCACACATATCTAAATGCTGTACTTACATCTAATAAAAAAAAAAACTTGCTAGGGTCAGGGTTATTATGGCTTACATTTTTTTTTTTTTTTAGTTTTTGTTTGGTTCTTCAATTTTGGTTTTTAATTTCAGCTAAGTGTTTGATCAATTTTAAAAGTGCATTAGTCCTTTTGGTATACTTTAGATGTATTTTCAAACAGAAGGTGGTTTTGTCTCACCTCATTTTTGTTTAGTTTTTGTTTTCAAAGTAATCGGTTGTAACCTTTATTCATAGACATCTCCAGGGAATTTCAGATTTAAAGTAGAGTGAGTCCACTTCTAGACTGTTATTTGTAATTTATACATATGAAATTGTGTGAATAAAAACTGAACAAAAGTTGAGCCTAATGATATGAAATAAAGTTTGCTTCAAATCACATGTGAAAAAGTAAAATCCTCATCAAAAAATACCAATGACAGTCATAATTCTCAATTTTATTACAAAAGAATGAACAGAAATTTGTGTCAGGATTGATGTATTTATCACGCTTCACCATATCAGTGATAAATCAATAAAACTTTGTTTGCCGTTTAGGAGTTGAGAAAGTGACACTGTATCTCTCTCCTGAACCAAAACAGTGGTCTCTGGTGGTTTACAAAGAAAACATTCCGTAAATCCATCCTGGATTTGAAATCCTCGTTTGAAATGGGTTTGTGTCTACACTCTCTACAGCTGAAGCAGAGCGAGGCCAACGCAGACACGAAAGAGAAGCTTCCCCTGCGTTTGCGTATCTTTGAGAAGTTCCCCAACAGACCACAGATGGTGAAGATATCCAAGCTGCCGTCAGACTTCACTGTGCCCAGGATTAGGTACCGTATGGACCCTCATTCTGTTCATATCATCCAACTGTTGCAGTGCATTAAAAACCACTTAAGCTACTCCAGTGGACTACACTACTACTAGTTACTACACTTTCCCTTTTCTTTATGGCAGTGTTTCTCAACCTTGTTTCTGGAGTACCACCGCACAGATTATGTCAGTGTTTCTCTGCTCTAAAACACTCATATCGGCTTTGTCTAGATACCACTAGCCAAATTTTACTCCAATACAAGTGAAAGTAATACAGTCAAGTAAAAGTACTGAAGTATTAAAAGTACATGTTTCACTGGATTGTTTATTTATTGCCACCACACATACAAGACCTAATGCATCTAACTTGCTTGTAGAAGATGTAGCACAAGGAATAAGGTACAATGTTACAGAATGAAACAACTTTTTTATTAATTGTACACTACACATCCCCACACAAAAGGTATGTGTATGCACTATATATTTGAACAAAATTGACAACTGTACAGCTGTAAATGCAGCTGGAATGGAAAAAATTAACACATCCAACAAACTTTACATCACCGTTCCATAACAGTGGCTATAAAACAGCAATACCACTTCAACCATCAAAACAGACATTCCTCAGTACTCTCCATCTCACATGTCTCTAGCGATAATATTACAGGCAAATCTCAGTGTGGTCAAATTAGTTAAACCAGAAGCTGGTTCTCAAAGTTGCGTGAGCTAACTGCTGCCCATCTGGTGTTGCAGTGTTACAGCGTACAGACGTGACGTAACACTATTAGTGATTTCTTATAGTCCGTCATCTGCTAAAAACCGTAACGCGCACTTTCAGAACCGAAGGTAATGAGTAACGAGAACCTTGACAGAAATGAAGTGAAGTGAAAGTTAGAAGTCTCCAAAAAAAAAAAAGACTACTCAAGTGAAGTACAGATACTCAAAAAAACGTACGTACAATATAGTATGCTGTACATACCAGGATTTTAAATGTGGGATTTTTTTCTTCAAACATAAAACATAAAATTTGGCTTATATTTTGCAAAGACTGCATCCTTTTCTGTTAAACTTAATATTATTTTAATATTATTTTTTTGTTTGTTTGTTTTGGTGTTGGGTGGTTATAAGGGTATTTTACACACTGCATGCTGTTTTCATAGTATTTTAATTTTATAGAGGCCTCTCCCTAGTATTTAAACACGCACTGTAGGGACTGCAATCAGTCTACAAAGTCGATGTCCATTATGAAAATCGTGGCCGATATATAAAAGTTCATTATAATGTTTTGTGAAATTCCTATCTAAATATCCGAAATTCATATTCAAAGCAGGTTGCCTTACAAATGATAAAAGAATAGTGTAGTGGGTCTCTCCTTTTCCCTACACATGAGAAACTTCAGGAAAGACCCTGAAGGTTTCATTCAGCAGTGTAAATCTCCAAACCAATATGCTTCTGTTGCACTGCACCATAAACAAAGAAGTTCTCGGAAGGAATTTTGCAAAAAAAAAGTTCTTTTATATTCCCAAGTGCTCATAACCAGCTTGATTGGGGTTTATTTGTATTATATATTAGGTATTATACATTTGGTATTTGAATTAAGAATAAGGACTGAACTCTGATACAATCAAGTGAGGCAGGCTTAACACTTTCAAATTTATCGTGGTTCTTTTTTCTGGTGGTAGGGGGTTCCTAATTGTATGCCCACTTTACTCTTCTCCGGTTCCACCCACGATCTAGGACTTCCCTATTTTTTAAACTTCTGCTAATTCAGTCACTGGGCAGAGTAGAATGATGACGGCCAGTTCTGTTACATTGGCTAGCATTGCATGTGTGATGAGGCAAGGCTATCTTACCCAGTGAAGCCAATCATGCTCTCTTTGACACCCAGATATGCATCGCAGCATCTCTGGATATATCTCATCATTTCCTAATGGCAGGACCAACATGACTGTTGAAGAATTAGAATATTCTGGCACATCATTTCTTTGAATATTATAAAGTTTGCTGTTGTATTCAAGAACTTTTATTTGTTTATTTTTCTGTACCTATAAAACATCAAATTTCAATTACAACTACAGCTATGTGTGTGTGTGTGTGTGTGTGTGTGCGCGTGTGTGTGTCACAGGGAGAGCTTCATGAAACAGTTTATCGACCGGCAGCAGCAAGACCCCAGCTGTCTGTTCCGAAGACTGCCCTCCGCCTCCTCATCCTCCTGTGACCACTCCAAGAGGTCCGCTATTGAGGACAATAAATACATTGATCAGAAGGTAGTACAACCATATTACACCAACAGGAACGGGAATCTTAAAAAACTTCAGCATTTACTGTATCTGCTTGCAGTAGCTGTTGACCCTTTGTTTGCAGATGACTGTTTATCAGCAACATTAATTTGCATGCTTTTGAATTGCACTCCATATTGTCTTCTGAGAGAGTGGTGTCTCCTGTATGTGGCTTATTTTTTCTGCTCTAGCTGAGAAGATCGATATTCAGTATCCGCGCTCGCAACCTACTGGAAAAGGAAACAACGGTCAATAAAATTCTACGGTACGTTTGGGAATTTTCAACAGAAGTATACAAGGTATTAAAAAATATGAACCTGGCTAAACTTCAACATGTACGTTTTTGAAAACATGCTCACTTATATTAAATGAGTATGAAATCTATAGGAAATTCTACTTTGAAACTGGCGCATTCATATTGGCAAACTAGAAAGGTAGCGAAACTTATTCTCAGCTATGTCGAACAATTACATATTGCATAATTTTGCTGAATCCTCTGTGAGTGACTGAGAAATATGCCAGTTGTTGTTCATGTCACCTCATATACTTGCTTCTGAACACCAATTAACCAGTCGTAATTTGGCAACCTGTAGATTTTTTTAAGACCTTAAGAATTTGGAGTGGCATTTTCCAAATTTGACCTATACCTAAATCCAAAAACCTTAAATGAGATGTTTAGGAAATGATTGAAACCATTTGGAACCATTAAAATGCATACGGGGGGGGCATGGCTGGTATGTGGGTAAATTAGCCTGCAAGCTGTATTTATTAACTTTAGTGTCACGTGTAGCTAAAACAAATAAAGATATTGTGTAAACATGAAAGAAACGGATGCATTTCTTACAGGTGTTTTTTCTCTGTACTCCTAAATACATCCTGTCTTCACTTAATGTTTGTGTGCCTGTCAGAAGGAGTGCCTCTCAGAATGTCATTCCTTTGGCTTTGGTATAAGATTTGGTATAAGGGTCATTGGGCATGTCTAAAGTGTTATCTGTGTATGAAATCTGTCAGGTTTTTCAGGGCTGAAGCTACTGCTATGAGTGGCTTACATTTAACTGCCCTGTTTACCAAGTGTTGAATATGAAAAAATGTAAGTGTGGTAGAACTATCATATTTGTACATTAGTATTTGTGTGTTGCTGCTCATGGGTTGTGATATGCCAAAGATGGGCACAATGGCACAAGCAGGTCCTGGTCTAGTTGTCCCCAAACGTTTAACAGCTTTACTTTATTTGCAAAAGGACACGCTTTATTTAGCTATATGTGTTACCTGTCATTAAGCACAGATGTTGACCCACAATGGATTTGGCTTAGGATGAAGCCAAATTGTGATGCTAAATATAAAATTCATTACATTTTCCAATAATTCCGTTACAGAAAAAATGTGTTGTGCTTTTAGATTCTATCAGGCTGCCAGATTGTGTTGTCTAGCCAATAAAGCATTAGGCCAGATAATGGTGTTTTCGTCTCTGGTCCCTTTGTGGGGGTCCTATCAGCATGAATAAACTAATTAATAATTAAATGTTTGGCACTGGTGGCAGTGGCTGCTGTGACTAGCACTATCAGGCGGCCTAGCCCAGTCTATGTCACACTGGGCTCATGCGCCTAGAGCTATGGCATCAGCTTTCAGAGCACGTCTGCACTATCCCCAAGCCCTACCTGCCATTACCGTATCCACTCACATAACACACCCACACACACAGAGACACTTCTCCCCCACCACCTACTGCCAGACAGCACATCAGTAGCCATCCCACGTCGTCTGCTTGTACCGTCTGGGGCTTTCAGTCTGTCTGTGTGCACAGACATACACATGCGGGCAGCCAGTCATCTCACTGAGTGGCCATAAATAAGGCTGACACATCCTCCTGCAGACCAGATTGTCATTAGCTGTGTTCTGGTACATGACTTTGCAATTAATGGACAACAAAGCAGTGAAAGCGAGCAAGCTAACAGGCAGTATGATGATGTGATGTGTCAATCCACAGCATGCTGGGCCTGTATGGACGGAACCACAGAGATGTGAATAGCACAATAATCTACAACAATTTGGTAGAGAAGAACAGACACAGAGACTGCAGTGCGGTCTGTTAGCAAGGTTAATATTAATTAAAAAGTGAAAGTGATCATTCGGTCATACATATTAGGCCCTGTCAGTTGGACAACGTCAGCCACTACTGAAGTAAATTTACTGGTATCAGGAAAAATCCCACTACTTAAGCTTGGTTGTTTAGTGGCTTGTTTAATATTGTAATGACTAGCCACCTCTAATGTGTAAGGGGATCCTTAATTAAGATTACAGAGTCAGAATTGTCGACAGCAAGTGGTGGAAGGAACTTTAATGCCAGGAAAGGTACATCACAGACAGTTTTTATATGAAATGTACAAATATGCTTTCTGATTTTATATATATATGTTAGAGGTGGGCATAGATTAAGGTTTAAAACGTGCGTGAATCACGCTTCGAATCATGGTTTTAAGTCACGGATCGGATCAGTTTTTCGGATCAGCAAAAAAAAGACGAGACAAAGTAAACTTTTCATTTATTTAAGTATTTTTGCCCATTAAAAACATTCCACGCAATTATATAACGACAATATAGGGCATAATTATTTCCTTTAATGTGGACACAAACGGAAGCGTCTGTCGTTGCTAAGCAACCATCAGCCGCGCTCTCTCACTCTGTCCGGGGAAGAGACCGAGACCGGTTTAAAACGTGCGTGAACCGGAAAAGTCACTGAAACATCAAGGTGAAATTCATCACAGCTTGCGTAGACACAGCTCACTTTGTGCGGGGGCGGGGGGGTGGGGGGTGCAGTTAACGGCGATATTTTTTTTTATCGCGCGATAAGAGTTAACGCCGCGTTAACGCCGTTAACGGCCCAGCACTAGTATTTATACAAATAAATGATACGCATAAAAATGGGGATATTTTAAAAATATAAAAATGGGGATATCTTTAAAATATAATAATAAACGTAAATCCAGTGTGAACTCACAGCTTTATTTACAGCGTTTCCATAACAACGAGCGACAGCAGAACACGGGGAACATCCACTCCGCACGCTCACGCTCTCTGGTCGCCATGGTAACCTTTCAACATCTTGTTAAAATAATTTACCACAAAAAAAAAAAGACTCACCGCAACGCTGAATCAGCGAGAGGTTTTTTCGGTACCGGTCCGCGGCCCGGGGCTTGGGGGCTACTGCTATAAACAACCTTATATAGAATCCTATAACTCCACTCAAAATACTTTGTTTATTGTAGTTATGAATTTGAGAGGTTTGGGCCTCGCAGCAAACTTTCCCACTAATTCAGAATCAGGAAACGCTATTGATCCCAGGTAAAAACTGATTCATGGTTTATTAATTGCCAGGTATAAATCGCTATTTTCTGACTCTGTTTGACTGATTGGAAATGTGTGACATGCATCGAATGAAGTTTTTGAGTGTTCACTCACATTAAACTACCCCCGACACTTTTTTTTAGATTTAAGCCCCTCTGTGTCCTCTGGCTGCTCCGTTATCATCAGTTTGTCAATGGCCCCATTAATAAAATGTTGGATTAGATTCGATTATGTAATGGAGAATCTTGGCTGCGCCCCAGCTGCTGAATGCATGAAGTGTCTGGACCGGCGCCACCTTCTGCTCTGTTCTAGTCCAAGCAGTTCCCCTTTCATTCCCAGTTCATTTTCCTTTTTCTCGAAAGCTGTCCTTCAGCTTCCTGCCCGGACTGGCCATTGCTTTTCTTCAGCTGTCAGTGTTGGACCACATGGGGGCACGGAGGGTCAGCTCTGTGTCGTTAGCGTTGGCTGTAATAGCTGGTTGGTCTTGTTCCTCATGACAGGAACGGGAAACGAGTCTGGCCTCGGGCACTGGCCTGGTGTTCGGATGGACAAGGCGATGGCGGAGTCGCATACACCTCCCGCCTGGATGGTGGAAGAAGCCCTGGTGTGATAAACAGCTGCTGTTTCTCTGAGGGTTCGGCCTCGAGAGCTCAAGCTTGATCATGCCAACCTTCTTCTGTAACCCCTGCAGTCTACCAGCCTGCATTTGAGTCCCTCACTACAAATATCGTATATTAATTTTGTATTCTTTATGGAATTGTGACACAAAATGCTAATAAACACTGGAGCATTATTTTTGATAGTTTTTATGATCGTTCTGAGATAAGGTTGTGTTCTGAAACACAATTTCAAGATTCATGCAGACTCTTGTATGGCAAAATAGTTAAAAAAAGTAAGATTTACCACTATTTTACCCTCCGAACACTCACTGGTGGGTTTGCACAGTAAATAAAGGGGCTGACTCCATTCACCACCACTATAAAGAAACCTGAGGTTTCTCAACAGCGTTTACAGTTCATTGGTCAAAATATGCCAACGTTTTGGAAGTAGGTATTTTTATAGTTAAGTATGTAGTCAAAAAAATGGCATATTGTACTAATAACTGAACAGTAAGTGTGTAACATAAACGTTTAATGTTGCAGATTTGGGCTCATTTGGACAGCAATTTGAGTAACCAAGCGGGTTATATAAGCACTTGCTTATCATTTTAGCTGCAGGTGGTCTATAGTTGACTGCTCTCTATACACAGCAGTGGTCTCTGGTGGGTTTCAGTTCACATTAGTGGCAGTTTTTAATAGCAGGTGGCCTTCAGTGCTGAAAACATCTGTGTGTGTGTGTGTGTGTGTGTGTGTGTGTGTGTGTGTGTGTGTGTGTGTGTGTGTGTGTGTTCTCGCCCCCACACCC
>JBBPDB010000002.1:8431819-8446421 GCA_037974465.1 Brachypetersius altus | reverse complement strand
CCCTCTCTCCCTCCCTCCCCCCCTCCCTCCCTCTCCCTCCCTCCCTCCTTCTCCCTCCCTCCCTCCTTCTCCCTCCCTCCCTCTCCCCACTGAACAGAAACACTAATGCTCTGCCCTGCCCAAGTCAAGCACTCAAGTCTCTCTTATTATGTGCCCCAAATACGGTTTCGGAAAGATGAGGAAAGACCCCATTTAGCTGCGGAGTGAAAATTGCAGAAGCTTGCAGCATGCATGCCCATGGGCCCAGTGGGTCCCAGAGCTAACAAGAGACAGGCGAATCTCCTGCAGACTCCTGCAGGCACACTTTGTTTGCTGATTAACTGGGGAGTTGAAAACCAGCGCTGCCTCCACACAGCAGAGTATGCTGAAGTCATTCACATTTGACTAAAACTGGCACGATCCAGCCAAATTAGGCATATACAAATAGTAGATGTTCACAACATGCTGAACAAACATAATTAGCATAATAAACACCTAAAACTACCAGACAAATGGTATAACACAAAGCACACTTGTGACGGCTGCTGCTGACAGTGTTCAACATACAGTAACCTCAAATGAACAGGTTTCTCCTTCCAGTCTTAGGATACTGTTAATTAAATCCAGTATACGTGTTAAACCCCAAGGGCCTTACGTGGGCTAACATTTCAGCTTTTCACTCTTGTAAATTCATTAAGTTACTAGTTTCTTAACAATCATCAGGGCTAAACTAGAAAGCTAATTTACATTCCTGGGATGAAGTAAACTAAAACATGCTGTCTAGTGGGGCTCCAGGACGGGGAAGCACTGTACTAAGAAGTTCCACTTGTAAGTTCTATTAGTAAGTCACTCTGTAATTTACCTGCTACTTTTGTACTTTAATTTCGTTTTTGGAAAGGTAGTTTTCTTAGATGCTTGTTGCTTAAATCATTATTTCACCAAACGAACTAATACTTAGTAAGGACATAAGCTAATTTACTCCCCTCCGAGTAGCATGCCTACTTCATCACAACTGTTTAGATTGCTCCAAAATCAATCTAGATTTATTTAAGTTACGCTTGAATAAGGAGATGCACTGGTTCATTCTTTTATCATTTTTTTCTCTTTTTTTTCCTACTACAAACAGTTGTGTTACATATTGTTGCAGTCAAAAGAAAACATTTTCGTGCCACAAAACACTACCCTATCGTTACATTGTGTAAACATATCAAGACAAACTGACCAAATTACAGTGTTTTTTTCTTTGTTATTATAACTGTGTTAATGTAAGTGTAAGTAGTTGGATGAGAGCGGCAGGGCTTTGTTGGGAAGAACTTGACTGGAAAGGGCTTAAGGCCCAGCAGCAGTGGGAATAGGCAGCGCTGCACTCAAGGCCACTTAGCCTGCTCCTGTAGGCTAAAAGAAAAATCAATAACCCTGGTCAGCGCTAGTGACTCGAACAAGATCGATTCTCTGTTCAAACCTTCTTCAAATGAACCTCCCTTACTATGTCTGCTTCCCTGGTGATGAATTCTGATCACAGCTGGTGTGTTTTAGCAGTGATAGTGATAGCATAGCACATTTTAGAACAATCCCAAGTGCACACTCATTTTGCTTAGCAAATCCGTGTTTTTTGTTAGGGGTTATTTTGTGTATGTGTGAAGGGTGTCCGGTATTTTAGTCTGAAGATCTGATTATTAAAAGAATAACCCGCCAAAGTCAAATGAACAATCAATTGAGTAAATATATTAATGAGACTTTCTTAATGAGAGACAAGTGTTCTGCCTTCTGGTTAAGGTCATATCTCTCTGGGAGAGGTTTTAGTGTTGGGCTTGGTGATTTTATTTCATCTTCAGTGCCTCCAATATGTGGCGTCCCCCAAGGCTCAATTCTGGAACCCATTCTTTTTCTCTCTTTCTCTCTATTTGCTTCCCCTCGGTCCTGGATGGCATCAAACTCCTTAAATTTAAATGAAAATAAAACTGAGGTCATTATACTCGGTCATATCTGGTGCTCCTGATGTTCGTGATCTAGACCTAGGCATTTTGGAACCAGTTGTTAAGTCGATTGTGACGAATCTTGGTTTTAAATTAGACAATTGTTTGAAACTAGATGCCCAGGTAAATGCAGTTGTTAAGGCTGGTTTCTTTCAATTAAAGCTCCTTTCTAAAACTGAGCCATTTTTATCTTTCAGTGTTTTTGAGAGGGTTATCCATGCTTTCATCACAACCCGCCTTTATTATTGTAATGCTCTGTATGCATTAGCCAGGTTTCATCATCATAATTACAACTCATCCAAAATGCTGCTGCTCTACTCCTTATAGGTTCTTGTAAGCGAGATCATATCTCTCCTATTCTTGCCGCGTTGCACTGGCTCCCTGTTCAGAGGAGAATTGAGTTTAAGGTTTTATTGTTTGTTTTTAATGCCCTACATGGGCAGGCCCCATCTGACATTGCTGATCTTTTAAAATCTTATTCCCCTTCGAGATCTCTGATATCTTCAGACCAGTCCTTTTTACTTATGCGACTTAAGAATGGGAGGACAGAGCATTTTTATTTTTATCTGTTTTTCTTTTTTTACTGTTCCTATTGTCCTATTGTAAGCACTTTGTTCAACGCTGTTGTTTCAAATGTGCTCTATAAATAAATTTGATTTGACTTCTAGAGCAGGTAATGTGCTTCTTTTCTGCACAATTTAAAAGGAATAGCAATAATGTAGTAGTAAATAATATTGTGCATTTGTCTATTCATTAACTTTATGCTAAGTTGCCATTTTATCAGATAAACCTACCATACGGGTACACTTTGTGGGTTTGCAGTTATTGACTGTAGCCCGTCTGTTACTGCACTTCATTTATCAACATCTGGCTACCTCATTCATCAGTGCAAAATACACTCTTCATGGGACTAGAGTGGACCACATTTAATTTGCGCCATGGACCATTCTCAGAACTGTGGTAGTAGCAACATAGTAGAGACAGGTAGAGTAGTCTGCCAGTCAAAAATATATCACATATCTCACTGTTCAGAGTAAAATTGAGAACTGTAGTTGTGTTTTGATGATACCATGTCAGCAAATAAAAATGTTTTCTTTTTTTTTCTTTTTTAGAAAATGGTGGCTTCCGTGCCAAGATGTACGACATCACCCAGCACCCTTTTTTCAAGCGAGGCATAGCAGTGCTGGTATTAGCACAGTCCGTTTTGCTGTCTGTTAAGGTAAGAGCAGCACAGTTTTTGCACTAATCAAACACATAGGTAAGAATTCTCTTGTCATTAATCAGAGCTTTTCTGGTTTTCTTCAGTGGGATGTGGATGACCAAGTGACGTATCCTCTGGCAACCATGTCTGTGGTTTTCACCTTCATCTTTGTCCTTGAAGTAAATATTTTTACATTCTTGGTCTACATCATATTAAGATCATTCTAAAAATACTGTTATTATATGGGCTTTCAAATTTAGAATTTTAACCACAGCTTTAATATTATATTGATGAACATATTATCCTAGTTTGACCCTTCAGCTATCCAGAGTAATGCAGGCTGTAGCCTGGTAGCTCTGAGTTGGTTCTATGGCTCAACGATCACATTCCTTTAAATACAGACATAACATTCCATTGATGTTTCTCGTGGCTGGGGACTTTTTTTAGCTGCTGCTTTTGTAAATTAATTTATTATTATAGATGTATATCAGGTCTGAAGTATCATTTACAAGCAAAACACACTACTGATGTCAGCAGTAATTTGGAGAGACTTTAGCTGTGTCTGAAAAGTGCACTTGTTCACTCGTGAATTTTTTCACTACATAGTGTTTGCTATATAGAAGGCAAACTAGTGAACAAGGGGAGGTGACGTTTAGTTAATTTCGGGGCACTCATGATGTTACGTCTTTACTAACTGTTGCTTAAATAGTGCGCCGGATCTCTGCAATTTATCTCTGTCGCATAAACACACATCTCGCCCAGACCGCGGCTCAAAATGCCCCAGACTTTTTTTTGTATCAGTGTAGCCCTGGATACTACTGTATTCCGTGGAGAGAGAGAGAAAAAAAGTGCGAGTGTGACTGAATCTTCTAGTGGGTGAAAATGACGGTTACAAATTTTGGACACCGCTACAAAATGGCTGACACACTACATAGTGCCCTATATAGTGAACAAGTGCACTTTTCGGTCAATGTTTGCTGGGGAACTATGAAAAAATCAAGGACCATCAAGCATTAGAGTTCCACTTGAGAGATTCCAGTATAACAAGAATCCACAAACCAGAGCAAGAGTGAGAGGCTACAGTCATCATTAACTGTTTATACAGTTATCACTCTACGTGATCTATACACTCAGTAGTTGGAACATGCAGACAAAATCTTTTGTGTCAAATTTCAGCTAATAAAACAAATGTGATTAATCACAATTAACTTCACAAATTACAGTGATCTGTTATAAATTGTTTGCATAATCATTTGACAGTCCTAATTTAAATATGTGTCTATTTTGTAGCCACAGTACAGTAAAAATTTGCTCTACAGTATAACTGTACGGCCAGTTGGAGCATTGATAGCTGGTGTGTTTGCAGTTGTCGTGTGGTTACGTCTCTTTTTCTAACAGGTGACTATGAAGCTGATAGCCATGTCACCAGCTGGTTACTGGCAGAGCAGGAGGAACAGATATGATCTGCTGGTCACATCCCTTGGGGTCATCTGGATCATTTTACATTTTGCTTTACTGGTAAGAATAATTACCCTTCAGAATTGGATTCCACCGTTGAATAAAGATATTAATGAAACCTGAAAATAATGTAATGCTGTTTATGTGAAAACTTTATTTTTCTTCCTTAGAATGCCTACACCTATATGATGGGCACTTGTGTCATAGTGTTGAGGTTCTTCACCATATGTGGAAAGCATGTGAGTATAATTCATACGGCAGCATGTGTTAGTTCTGTTGCACAAGCATCCCAGGGGGCTCCAAATTAAGTTGCTTGAGAGAGTACCAAGAGTGTGGACTTAAAGCAAATGGGGGCTACCTTGAAAAATCTAAATCTTAGCTAGTAGTAGCAATATTATTTCAGCTCATAGTATATTTCTCAAAGTAAAACTCATTAGTAGGTCTGTCCAGACTGTGACTGTACATCACCCCACACGTGAAACGTGTCTTGGTATAGCAGCAAATCCTGATGACAATCTTTAACAGAGCTATCGTGGTTCCTGTCCTTGTTTGTGCTTAAACCCATCTGTGTGTGCAGGTGACACTGAAGATGCTGTTGCTGACAGTGGTGGTGAGCATGTATAAGAGTTTCTTCATCATCGTGGGAATGTTCCTGCTGCTGCTCTGCTACGCCTTTGCTGGTGTGGTGCTCTTTGGCACTGTCAAATATGGCGAGAACATTAACAGGTAGTGTGGAGGCAATAATTAGGCTGTGTCAGCACGCCTTGGGCAAAATGTGTAACACACTAACAGCATCCCATGATATCGAGGACATGGTAGGAGTTTTGCAAGTTTCTTCACTGGCGCTGGTGGGAAAAGTCAAGAAGTGCTGCTAAAAGCGCTTGTTTTTTGGCTTGAGAGTGGAATGGTGAGAGTAATGGTTTTTCCCTCTCAACCTCTCCCTCTGTTCCTTCTTCATCAGGCATGCAAACTTCTCTACTGCAGGGAAGGCCATCACCGTGCTGTTCCGCATCGTCACAGGTGAAGACTGGAACAAGATTATGCACGACTGCATGGTAAGCTGACGGACAACTACTGTATTTTGTGTGCTCGTTTCTGGGTCAAGCCCTTGAGATTTCAGCTCTCATCTCATAGAACAATGCAGCTGATGACATGTATAATTTATCATGCACATACATATCATAGAAAACCATCTGTCTCTGTCTCATTTGACACATTTACTGATTATAACTGGACAATAAGGGCCCCAGTGGCCAAAGTCCCAAATGATTTCCCATGTGGTCATACTGCATTGCTTGATTGGGCTTCATGTGTTGAGTGTGACTGTGTGTACTGCTCTGGGTCCCCAGGTGCAGGCTCCGTTCTGCACGCCGGACAAGCATCGCTACTGGGAGACGGACTGCGGCAACTATGCTGGCGCCCTCATTTACTTCTGCTCCTTCTACGTCATCATCGCCTACATCATGCTCAACCTGCTCGTGGGTACGCTCCACTTCCCCCCCGACTCAATTTCCTGTCTCATTTCCTCCTCCATCTGGCATTAGCCCAACTAGCTAATGAAATGCAATAACACGCCTCGACTCTCCCCCTCTGAAACCTTGGGAGTATTATTAACGCCTTTTGTCCTCTCAGTGATTAAGTTTCCTTCTTTTACAGATAGAATGATCTTTCTTGTTGAGGATATTACAAATTTGTGTTAGGAGGATGTCCCCGCAGAGCATGAATGAGTTGCTGAGTAGATTAGAGTCCAGGCCAAGCCTCTGTATTCATTACTGTTGCCATTTTCTTATACTAATTAAATTGCACAGTTACATGATTGATTACATGATTATGTTTGGTATTATTTATTTGATTTACATTCTGTGTCATGTCTCTATTTTTGTTAATAGTTTCAGCAAATCACCAATGCATGTCAAAAAGGATGAGAACATTTTGTTAATATTCTAATAATGTCCTGTTATGCTTCATATAATGTTATCAAATAAGAAAAAATTGCAGAAATAGATACATTTACAGAATATCTGTTTAGTAAGCTACAAGTGAGAAATGTCATATCTGATTATTCTGCTGTTATTACTGGCGGATACGGCTAAAACTAGTGCTGAGAGGGCTGAGAGAGTCAAGAGAGCTCTCTAAACATTGAGCATAACCGTCCCATTTTTTTCTTTCTTTCCCCCAGCTATCATTGTGGAGAACTTCTCTTTGTTCTACTCCACAGAGGAGGATCAGTTGCTTAGCTACAACGACCTGCGTCACTTCCAGATCATTTGGAACATGGTTGATGACAAGCGAGAGGTAGGCGGCCAGCGGAGGTGTCTTATTGATCCAAACTGGGGTGTGTCGATGACGGAGTGTGTGTGCGCTCTCCGAGACAATCCTTCTGCTGCAAATGAGGCTGTTGTAGGCATTGATGTTCTCACCTCAAGACTAATGGGGGTTATTACTGTCTGTCACAGATAGGCAGAGGAGAAGATGGCATCTTCATTAGCACCCTTGTGGAGAGCAGTAGAGAGAGGTGTTGGCAAACTGTCAGCCAAATATCTGCAGTAGCAGAGATTTACCTCTTCAACACTGTTTTATGGCATGGTGACTCTCCTCTTCTGCCCAAAAATAAAACGCCTGATCTTACCTGTACGTCCTCTGGACAATTAATGCTGTCAGTCAGGGGATTGGGTTCAACGTTTAGGCTCCACATACATGAAAACATGTCGAAAGTTTCTGTCCAAGGGGCAACAAAGATAATCTGAAGTAGTTGAACGGAACATCATAGTAGACCTGAGCTGCAGAAGTAGTGTTGTAGTACTTTAGTCCAGGTTTGTATTTTTTTATTGGTCTCTGCAAAAGTAGGGTTGGTTATATTTGCAAGACCTCCTTGCAGTTATTGAACTTTGACACGGTCAAGGTTCGTAAGGCTAATGACCACTTTCACATTAGTTTGCAAATGAATGAGTTCAAATTAAACATAGACCCTGGATGAGAAGGAAACTCACCGATGAGGAACTAAGTGTATGGTGCTGTAGGGTGAGTTGAAATGTATAAATTGAAATGTATAAATAGCCCCCATTTTAGCCAAGTCCCAAATTAAACACTTGTTTACAGACTCCTAACAAGTGTGAAACAGCCTTGTTCAGGATCGTTTTGCTAAAAAACGTTGCTAAACAGAATGCAGCATGACTGCGGAGAGCTGGTCTAGGATCTAGGTCTTATGTGTGGTAGAAATGAGAATGAGAGTCCAGGTGAACTAAGGTGAGGTTAAGATGAATGTGCTGTTTGGCAGGGTGTCATTCCCACCTCGCGGGTGAAGTTCTTGCTGCGATTGCTGAGAGGCCGACTGGAGGTGGACCTTGACAAAGACAAGCTGCTTTTCAAGCACATGTGCTATGAGATGGAACGGCTGCACAGTGGAGGAGACGTCACGTTTCACGATGTGCTGAGGTACACATGTGCAATGCAACTGACCAAACAGGATATAATTTTTATTTAATTTTTTTAGTATTAACAGTAAGCTTAATTTAATGCCACCTTTCTCATATCTAATGCCACTATACAGATAGAACATGAACATTAAGTTAGTAACAATACTTATTATTATGATAAACTGCATAACAAAATGATTTTCTGAAGTTTATCATAATAACAATAAATGTTTATATTCATAGATCATACCGCCAAGCTCTACCCTAGCATTTTCCTTGTTCCAACACTCTTGACTGCATTCTTCATCTAACAAACCAGGTCTGTGCAGTGATGTAGACCTAGGAATAGAGGTCTAAGACATCTGTAACATTTTGCACTTGGAGATGAAAAATTCTGAACTAACAATGAATTTGTGTGTGTGTGTGTGTGTGCTTGCGTGCCTGACAGCATGCTGTCATACCGCTCAGTGGACATCAGGAAGAGTCTACAGCTAGAGGAGTTGTTGGCCCGGGAGCAGTTGGAGTACACCATCGAAGAGGAAGTAGCAAAGCAGACCATCCGCATGTGGCTAAAGAAGTGCCTCAAACGCATTCGAGCTGTGAGTCCACAAACACGCACACACTCCATCCTCTTTACTGGCAAAAACATAGAAAGTTCTATGAAAAACACAAACAGTTTCCCACTTAACTCTAGATGTAGTCAATCAGAAAAAAAATGTTTGAAGTCCAGACTTTGCTTCTACAGCTATGAGACTAACTTGCTGACAACCATCGGAATTCAATAGTCTCACAAATAGGCCAAATAAGTTCCATAAAATACATCAGGAAAATTCCTCTTCAAACCACATCCTGCTCTTAATTAAGGTGGAGCCGACTTGAGGATATGGTAAGGGCTTCACTGCTACAGACAGAACTTCAGGGTCAGTATTCACAAAGCAGCTCTAAATAATAGGGCTAAGTCCCTATAAGTTGGGTTATTATTGAGTTGTAGTGTTTGTTAGCCTGCAAACAGAAATAACATCTGGACTCCAAGCATGCAAATTTCCCTCATGCTGATCATGATGCTGTGCTGTACACTGGCTGATGAGCTGTTGTTTACACATTCTTTCAGAAACAGCAGCAGTCGTGCAGCATCATCCTCAGTTTGCGCGAGAGTCAGCAGCAGGACCTGCGACGCCTGCTGAATCCCCCTAGCATCGAGACGACGGTCCCCAGCGATGATGCCAATGCTAACAACCAGGACAACCCCACACAGCCTGAGGTAATGCGCACACACACACACACACATTCAGCAAATATACTGCTCTCTACATTAATAGCTGGATGATTTAATGGTCACTCTCGGGTGCCTGTGCCCAGCAGAACAGCGGACTGCAAACACTGCTGAGTCCCACCCTGTCGGACCGCAGCGGCTTCAGGCAGGACTCGGGTGATCGGCCCCAGAGGAAGCTGGGTCAGTGGAGGCTGCCTACAGGTCAGCTCCAGTCTACTCTACACACACATTCGCACGCACGCACACACACACACACACACACAGACACACACACACACACACACACACACACACACACACACACACATTGTTCACCAACATAATGAGTAAGTTCCTTCAGCAGCTCGAATGCTTTATTTGAGTGGGGGGCATCATTTTCATCCTTTTGAATAAATGATAACATATTATGTTAACAAGGTTCCGATAACTTTAGATATGTCCAGAATGAGGAACCGGTCTGTAGACAATTTTGACATGACCAAGAAAGATCAGGAGACAAATTATACTAAAATAAATATCTGGAAGCAGGCTGAAGTCAAATTTCTAGGCTCATAACTGTAAAAATAAAATCTTATAAATATGAAATTATAGTTATCTGTGGAAGGCTGGATACCCCTGATCAATAATGAATCTTCTAAGTGAACAAGAAGCTAGTACAACATGCAGGGAACAAACTATGACACATTTCTGTACATTAGAACATTTGATAACCAATTATTTGTTCAGTATATAAAAAATGAAAGCGAAAACAAATAATGAATAATGTAAAATGAAAATAAATGAGTCACCCTGATTCGTGTTCTTGCGTTCTTCCTCAGGGCGCACTAGTGTTAAGTCCATGGTGTGCAAGATGAACCCAGTGAGTGATGAAGCCTCCTCAGGCTCAGAAGTTAAAAAGTGGTGGACTCGGCAGCTGACAGTGGAGAGCGATGAGAGCGGCGATGACCTCATTGACATTTGAGGGTCCGTAGCATCAAATACACATGCACACAAACACTTAAAGATACACTGTTCTGTTGGTTCACAGTGTAATTTTCAGTGCAATGACCTACCTATTGAAGGAATGTGACAAACACTTTACAGGCTAGAGGATCTTTACAGGCAAAAAAATATGCATCAATCAGGTATGAAATTTGGCTGTGCCTCTGCCAAAAGGTGTATGAAGTATTTTGTCTCTATTGAAATTTCATATTAATGTCATGTGCTTTCTGAAAGCAATCTGTCTTATGTGTTTCAAGGACTCTTCCACCTTTATATGTATTATGAAATCACTACCACCTATGTTTAATGTCTGTAACATCAGTGTATCAGTTTATACTTGACACAGTTAAGGATCTGATGTGTCACTGCCACTATTGTTGTACATCTAGGGAACATTTTGCTGCTAGGAGATCTTTACAAGCTTCTTTATCAATAATGTATAGAGCAGCTGCTATGTGCCCTCAGGATGTTTAAGTGTAATGTAAGAGAATCTCAGACACAGATGCAGCGGTAATGGGAGCAGCTTTAGTGCCACCAGATGTTCTCGTAAGTCTAATCCAACTCAACATGAAAGCCATACGGAGGTCCTCTTGTTCAGTTTGTCTTCGCGTCCGTATCTTTTTTCCTTACGTGAGCACTGGGCTTCTCACATGGGTTTATAAATGTTTGTTTGTCATATACATAACTATCTTGTGTTGTGAAACAGTGGGCAAACTGTCTTTAACTTGCATATCTGTGCATACAAGACAGTGAATGTACCCCTGTAATTATCTGTGTATATGTGTGATCCTAGAAGTATAACATTAAAGATTTATTTAATTTATAAAATATCATTTATCAGGACAAATATATTTTGTAAAAGAAACTGCAATTTATATGTATTATGTGATTTTAATGGAATATTATATAATAAAGGCTATGAATAGTATGTCTTGAAGTGATATTTCTGTGTATAATAGTGATAAGGGGCATGTCTATAATTAGAGACTAAGGTTTAAAAATGTTTTTTATGATCAGTTTGTGCTTTGCATACATTTTCCAGATGTGTGTGTGTGTCACGGTTTCTTTTCTCAACAGGGCCCATGTAGAAAGCAAAGTGAAAGAAATGAAGCATGAAGGTCCTAAATGACAGGCTTAGGGACTCCTGGTAAGCTAAGGTGCCTCCAGAGTAATAATTAAAGCCAGCTAAGACGGTTTTAAAGAGGTAGCTGTAATTTCTATGCCCTGTGTTATGTTTTGTGTAAACAAAGAACGAAAATGAAACTTTAAACATACATAACCATTGACAGTTCGTTCAAGTTAGGTAGATCAGTGTTAAAAAGGTTGTCATGTTTTGTGCCATTCTTCTCCGTGCGGCACGAATTAAGGCTATGTCCAAAGCTCCATGGGCATGATGCCCTCTTTGGAGTTTAAGGAAGGGAAGAGGTTCTCCTCAGACAGGAAATAGAAAGGGAATTGAACCAGGAAGCCACGCACCTTCCTGAGTTCAGCACAGGCCTGGATGGGGTCTTCATTGGCCATGCAGGAGCGAGACATGTACTCCCTCAGGATCTTATAGTTCAGCACTGCATCCGTGGGTAAGCACCGGAACACCTGTGCCCACAACAGAGACTTATTTCCATACTTCTGTGCCTTCAAAGACTTCATCATCAGTCATGACTGCACTGGCTGAGAGATTTTACTGAATGTGTGTTGGTTATGTAGCATTTTTTAATACAGCATGCGAGAGCAATTTGAATGTAAATTAATAAGTGTATCAAACAATTATACATGCATAAGTGTGTCCTTTCATGTATCCTCTTGAAGGCACTGGTGCAAACACAGATGGCACTTTAAAGCAGTCTTTTGGACAGAGTCCAGGTAAAGACTAGTGTATTGATTAACTAATCCCATTTTTTACCTCAGCGATGAAAGCGTTCACATTTAAAGAACTAACTGGAGGTTTAGTTAGTTGGAGCGTGTTGAAAGTGTTTTTACTGTTCCATAAAACTGATTATTCACCTTGTCGTAAACACTGGCATTCCTCGCTGCCGTCACCATCCAGATCTCCTTGTAGAAGCGGTCGCAGATGGGGTCACTGATATCTACACTGTAGTCTCCCATAAGCCCAAGCACAAGCCTAAAAATCACAGTAAAATATACATCATGCTTGAGGATCTCTTCATGAGCCCTGTAACCAGCAGTGTGTATGTCAACAAGCATTTAAACAAATGTGAACTTCACATTTAATTAGCTTCAAATGCATTTACCCACAGTTTACACCCAGAGAGATGTACACACAAGCACAGGCTTGCACACACAGGAAGTCTCTCAACAACACAGCTTTTGAGACCAAAATGCTAATTTACACTTTTAAAAGGCAGAGGAAAACCAGCAGCAGCTAGCTGCTCAAAGTTAGTCGAGCGAAATATGGAATCAGTCACTCATGTAAGATCTTCATCTATTTTTGCATGAACCCTGATTTTGCCTGACCCTCCCTTGTGCGCATGTGACGTGCATTTTGCGATGTGCGTTACATGATTCCAGCTGACACTTGTAGTTGTATAAAATGAAATTAGGCTTGTGTGCAGCTGCTCAGTCATGAAAAAACATTTATTGTACTTGTGCTGATGTTACTTCCAGATGCTGTCTAGAACAAGAAGATACACCACACATTTTTACACGCCAAACACATCCGCTCTGTGAGCACTGAGAGCTCGCTTTATCTTCTCCTTTGTGGCTGAGCAATTGTTGCTCCCTGATGCTTCCATTTCACAATAATCGCAATGATTAACTGAGGTAAATCTAGCACTGACACATTCATGTATGTATGGAGGTGGGAGCATCATCATGTGTGGTTGCTTCTCTACAAACTGGGACACTAAACATAAATGGAGTGATTCCAGAACATATTTCAGAATTAGTTCATCTAAGCCAAAATGAATGTGGGGAGAAGCTGCACATAACAATTATCCTGACAAAAAAATCCAAAAAGACTCCACCAGAGGAATCCTCATAACTTTGGGGAAATGAAAAGCCATTTGCCAAGAGGAATGGGCTAAAACTGCACCAAAGTGCTGCTAAAAGCAAATTACCTCTTATTGTAGAGGTCTTAGCTATTTTACCAAAATTGCCAATAGCTAGTGCTTTCATTTTGTGTTGTATGCATATTTGTTCCCTTTGACTGTGTATGTGTGTATTTATAAAATGGCATGATTCTAAAAATCAGCCAGTTTTTGTCAGTTTTTCTTTTGACAGTTTGAATGCAGATTGAGATAGACCCACCTGAAGCACTCCACTCGTAGGGACAAGGCAAACTTGCCAGCCTGGTAAATTTCTCCATCCATGAGTGAGTCCTGCAGCTCTGTGTCCTCCACCACTATGGCCATCTCACTGTCTCTCTTACCCAGCATGCTTCTGTCATTAATGTTAGCAGAGCCTGCGGAAAACACATGGCCAACAGGACACATTAACTGTATTCCTGTAGATACTTTGGAAGTCCTAATAGACTTAATACAGATTTAAAAAATGTTATGTCATAAAATAGCACATTTTTGACCAAATACAAGTATTAATTTTGACAGTATTGGAGGAGTGTCATCCTGGCATAATTTAATGGAACAGATGTTGTTTAAGCAGTTTTGTTGTGTTTAATGACATCCAGCTGCTATAAACAGGCATAACCTGCAGCACTGAGGCATATTTTTAAAAGGTAACAAAGAAGACTAAATGTTTGCAATAATGAAACAGTACCTAAACTGCCAGTGTTTCAACTGTTTAAACCAGCTACTTACATTATCAGTCTCATCAGCGCCATCTACTAAACATACTATCAGAGTAATTTTCATATGAGAGCAAAGGGAAAACATGCTGTTGTACCTGTTTCCTGCTGCTTCTAGTTTAAACAGTATTGCAGGACACCACTTTATGAAAAACAAGCAGCTGCTGTAGGATGTCAGAGCAATATGAAATCATAGCATACTGATGACCCTATGAATTTTTCCTCTTGCACCAGTATTCCAGACAACTACCAGTACGCAGTGTATATGATGTGGTTTACTGAGGAAAGTAACTGGTGAGCAAATCAGGAGACAGGTGTATAGCAGAGTGAAGGACGGAGGTCAACATGCTTAATTAAGAGTTATTTTGAATATAAAGCTAATATCCTAACTAGAAATATCCAGCTGGCATACCAAAACCCAAGAAATCACCAGCCAAAATGATCCTGTGGTGAAATCTGACCACTAATGAGAGGCTACAGGCAGTGCTTGAAGTGGGAAAAAATAAGTGCAGGAACTCTAAATTTCCGACATTTGACATTTTTGCGGTGAAAAAAAAA
>JBBPDB010000002.1:8402472-8414816 GCA_037974465.1 Brachypetersius altus | reverse complement strand
TAGTCATAATTTTCAATGACGAAAGCAACACTAGTTTCCACAAAAGTGAAAACACCAGGAGCCTTTTTGACATCCAAAATGAAGATAACACTTTGCTATGTATAAAAACTAGGCTAGTGTGTTGCTTGTGAACTTTCATTTATTCAAAGAAAACAAATAATTTGTGACGACACAACACTAGTCCAAAGTCCACTGGACACTTGCTGTGACTGCTGGCTGCAGCATGCGTGGATATATGTCGGCATGCTATGGATCTAAACACTTGAACAAACAGCAGCAACATCGTATCAGGAAGTGTCTTGTGCAAAACTGGGCACTGTGTCAATTGACACACTCAGTCATTATAGGTATAGCCAATTAGCTCCATTCTAGTGTTAAATTGTTATTTATTTTCCAAAGCCACAGAGAGCCGGACATGAAACAGCAAAGGGTTGCCTGATGTAACTGGTCTGTTGCTGGTATTTTGTCATCATTAAGTTGCAGTTTGAGACACAGAACTGGACTGACAGTCAACACAGAGCAGCTCCAGACACACTGCAACCCTTATAGTGTTTCCTGTTGGAAGAATGAATACAGATACATGAGTAAATCATACATTAAAATTGCCTGTATTTAAGTACATGAGTAAATGTAGTTACACCCCAAGAACAGGTTATCAGGTTTTGATCTCTGATATCTTGTTTCCTTTAAAAGCCTTTGTGGTTAATGTAGGAAAGTAACACTGAGACTTTCTCACAGCAATGACTTTCTCACAGTACTGCATTTAAGCCTCCCCATAGAAGTATGTTCTTAACATGCACATGATGTACATCCACTTCATGTAGTCTTCACTGATGACCCACAGTGATCATGACTTCTCCAGTCACTGCAGTGCAGATGACAATCAGCTAATCTTTTCCCTCCCATCCTCTGACATTCAGGTTTCTGAATCGGAGTGTATCTGCTTGACATGCATTCATTCCTGATATGCAAGTCTACTGATCAGTGTTAGTTGACTCATGGCTGTGGCCTCTTTCAGCAGGATAATACACTCTGTAAAAGCTGTTCAGGGGGAGCAACATAAAAAAGAGTTCAAGATGTTGACTCCAAATTCCCCAGACCTTAATTCAACTGAGCATCTGAAGGATGTTCTGGACAAACTAGCCTTATCCATGGAGGACCCACCTCACAACTTCCAGGACTTAAAGCATCTGCAGTTACATTTAGGTGGAGAAAGTAAAGCACACCTTCAGGGGTCTTGTGGAGCTCATGCCTCGACTGGTCAGAGCTGTTTGATGGCAGGGTGGGGGGGTACACAGTATTAGGCAGGTGGTTTTAATGTCATGGTTTATGTGCCAGCCTGAGATTTGGACAAGTAAATAATAACTGTACTACTATTACTACTATTACTACTACTACTACTACTCCTACTACTAATACTATTAATAATTATTACTATTATTTTAACATGGCCCAGGACTTGTAGGAGGGGCAAAGGGGTTCAGGTGCAGTGTGAGTTAGGTGGCAGCCAAAGGCAGGGTGATCCTCGGCTGCAGAAGCTAGCTCTAGGGACGTGGAATGTCATCTCTCTGGTGGGGAAGGAGCCTGAGCTGGTGTACGATGTTGAGAGATTCCGACTAGATATAGTTGGACCCACCACGACGCATGGTCTGGGCTCTGGAACAAGTCT
The DNA here is from genome assembly GCA_037974465.1 of Brachypetersius altus. Lineage (NCBI taxonomy): Eukaryota > Metazoa > Chordata > Actinopteri > Characiformes > Alestidae > Brachypetersius > Brachypetersius altus. The sequence continues at coordinate 8,413,147 of JBBPDB010000002.1, read as the reverse complement.
CCTCGAGAGGGGTTGGACTCTCTTCCACTCTGGAGTTGCCCATGGTGAGAGGCATCAAGCAGGTGTGGGCATACTTATTGCCCCCAAGCTTGGTGCCTGTACATTGGGGTTTACTCTAGTGGACAAGAGGGTAGCCTCTCTTCGTCTTAGGGTGGGGGGACAGGTCCTGACTGTTGTTTGTGCTTATCAATAATCTAAGTGAGAGAGAAAAGCACAGACGACGCAAAAAGTGGAGGGAAACATACCATAGAGTATGTATAAAACCAAGTGTTCATTCATGTTATTTTTCTTTAAAAAAATAAAGGTAAAACACGTTTTATCCAATTATGTTTGGTCCATCATTTATGCATTTGTTTAATAAATTACATGATAAAAAAAATTAATACCTTTCAGGATTGGATTTTCTTGAAAAGATAAAAATGGCTTTGCATCTTTTAGAAAAATACAACGTGCAGCACATACAGTGATTTTTTAGTCATAAATATCGATTATTTGAACACGTAGTCAACCATTTCTTTAAAATAAACACTTTCTTGAGGGAACCACAACAGAATTAGTTGACATGCTTTTTAAATATTTTAAATGTCACATGAGTTTTGGTAACAGAACTGAGAAAAATGTAACCATTATCTTAGAAACCTTGTAAAAGATTAAATAAAGCTGCATGAGATTGACCAATACGTGTTTTGAATAGTTAAATATACGTGCTATTAGATAAAAAAAAAAAAATGAAGTTTAATTTGGAAGACTTACAACAAACAAATGGCACCCATTCGGTGGAATGGCCCATATACAATACTACACTTAGATGGACTAAAGGTATTTTAGAAATCAAGTGCTGTGCTGTGATGAAATAATAATAAAATGCTTTTTGTTGTATTATTAAAACACCTGGTAGGAAAGGATTCCAGTAAATATCAATAAATCCTGGAAGCTAATATTCCATTGTCAGTGAAGACAGAAGAAGAAAAGTCTGGATATCACAACAAGACACTGATCTGAAACGTAGAGTAAACCTTGTACTACTACAAAAGCTCTTTATATGGCCTTTACTCTACCTACACATGAATCTTATCGAAAATAGACAGCAAAACTGGTTTTAGCAAACAGGGATCTTACTACTACCTGTCTGAAAAGTTCATGCAACAAACACATTTTGTGACATAATGTTTAATAACAATTTATTAAAATCAGCAAAAAAAATTAATAACTAAAAAAAATACTATAGGCAACTATGTAACCATGCCTTTACTAAAAAAAAACTCCCTAAAAGCTCCCTTTGCTTATATGTCACAAAACTATCAAGGAATAGTGTTAATGAGTGCAGGACTGTGGTGATGAGGGAGCTGTGGCTGTCTTACTCTGGTGAGACTGGGCGACAGTGCAGGACTGGGCAGAGGGCTCCTTCTCACACTGCCTACATCGGTCAGTCTGTGCTGGGAGTTGTCCCACCTCCCGTAGGCAAGGTCGATGCCCCCCAGGAAGGCCAGTGACTGATCGATCACCACCGACTTCTCATGGTGAGCCCAGAGGAGTGAAGAAGAGGGAACGTGGTCAGGGTGCCGGATCACCTATCACGCAACACAGGCAGACACGGGAATTGTTTTTTTTTCCCCTCAAAAGTCTAAATTCGTTTTAAGTATTCCTTCTATGGATTATGCTAATTTGACATTTTTGGGATGGTCTGTCAAAAACATGACAAAGCCACCTATATATAAACTAAACTAAAAGTGTTTTCCTTCAATTGTGTTTTGGGATATAGCGATTGTGTGCCTGCTTCAAGCAGCTACTGAATTTAATCAAAAGTCCTTAATTCGTATTTTAAAGATTCCCTTATAATTACATAATGTAGAATAAAAAATAAAAAAGTAATACACCTAATACTTGTAGGTAGCTGGTAGTGATGGGTATTGAGAAATGGTACCAGTTCCTGACTACTCAATACTGAAATATAGATAAGCTACTAGACAAAACTTACTGCTGTCAGTGTTTATGCAGTGTTAATACATTCTGATATAGCTGTCATTTACGAACGGCTGATCCTAGATTGGATCAGTGGGAGGAATGAGAACGATGTCTGCACATCCCCACCTCACATTTGTTGACTAGACATTTGTATACATACAGGAAGATCAGCAAACTGTTTTATTTGGTTTTTTTTCCCATGTCACATTTTTTCATCTGATGTCTTTATTTTTTGGAGGGTAGTGTCAATAAGTATCATTATCAATAAACTGTATCAGTAAGCAGGATAAATACCATTATCAATCTCAGTATCAATAAAATCCTAACCATGTCCCTAGTAATTAGCATAATCTTAACTCATACACAACTCAAACACTGTTTTTTTTGTTGAAATAACAGCTTCCAAATAACAACTTGAGTATGTTCTAGACCTGTTTCCAGATGTTTTTAGCATGTTAGGGGTAGAACCTTAAACAGGTCTAATACAGCTCTGATCTGTCGCCAAACAGAGCATTGGTCCCTGACCTAAGTCTGACAAAATTCACATGAGATTAATTCACATTCAAATTTATGTTTAAATCCAGCTTTATCAAATGTATTCATGTGACTAAATATAGACTAAATATTTCGTCTAGATAAACTTTTTACAAAGCACTGCAGTGCTGATAACACCTTCACCTTCAGCTCTATTTCTTTACAAAAAAAACATTAGATATAAAAGAAGATATTTTTGGATTAACAGAAGAAATATAAGCATCTTGTAGGTTGTGGTAAACTGTACTTTTCTAATGACATCTTTATTTCTCATTTTTGTCATGAGCATGGGCTTCCTTGAACTTCCTTGAACAGGACCAGCGCATACGTGTGCAAATAAACTGGTTCAAACCTGTTTTAGGATATGAAATGTGATAAGAAGTAAAGCAGGATAAAAACTGAGGTATAATCTGTTCAAATTTGCAGATGGGCTCAGCCCAACATAAATGTGGAAAATGACATGACGTGGGTGGTCTGTCCCATCTGAAAAAATACAACTTTTTGTCAAAGTACTCATATTAAAACTATTATCATTAACAATACAAATGCAAATCTGTGTTTTTCTTTAGCAAGGGCTACTGCTCATAACACTTAAAAATGTTTTTAATTTTTTTGTTAAATGATTAAACAAATAAATAGGATTAAAGCTTCAGTCATAAGAGAAGGGTTTGAATGGATGACTGATCAGTGAGTACTGGAAAGATCTCGAGAATGGAAAAAAAAAACCAAACAAATTGAATTTCAGGCAGGAATACAGCTGGCACCTTGCCAAAAATAGCAGGGCTCACAAGATGGTGGCACCCAATGTGAGAAACAAGTACAGCTGCGCCTCCACCAGCTTTTGCAGAGCCTCCAGAGAATGCTGCCCCTGGCAGGTGCTTGTGCACAAGCAGGTCCCAAGAATATACCTCCACCCAGCTGCTGTGCTAGCCTGTTTCCTCGGGGGTGTGGGTCCCCAGCCACTTCCCAGCACCATTCTTCTGCACAATTTCAACCACCACTCCAATAAGATAATATGACGGTGCGTCAATCACTCCCCCAGCCTGGGGTCAGCCTGCTGCAGTGATGGACACTGCAGAGCCACGGTACGAAGCCAAGAAGTCTCTGCCATGTCAGAAGTGGCCGAGGCGGAGCAGACCTGCAGCCTTGGGCTCTTAGCGAGATGATCGTCAAGGAACAACCTGACCATCTCCAGTCACGATCTGTAACAGAGTGATCTCCCTTCTTTCTCTTAGAGAGGTTTTGGCAAAACCCAAACATGATCTAAGTAACCGTCCCCTCCCTATTGCCATGGGGCCAGGAACAAGCTGGGTGCTCCGGCGCTGTGCGTGATATGTTTTGATAGGGGCTTTGTTCTCGGAGGGACATGAGAGGCTGTAGGGTGTGGAAGGGGGAGGGGATAAGGCTGATGCAGAGGGACAGCTCCCCTCTGTATCACTGTCAGCAGAGGAGAGCAGCCAGCTTTTAGGAACATCTGACATACTGTAGGACTCACCATGATGTTGGAGTGAAGGCCCATCAGAGTCTTCTTGGTGTATTCACTGTTGAGGCCCAGGATGACCTCAACCTCTTTGTAGAGCAGGACACAGATCTTTACGCCTTGTTCCTGGGTGGGACAATCAGAAATAAAGTCAGTTTGGGCATTCCGCAACTACACAGCATCATACACAGCAAGCTGTAATACACTCTGTGTTCTAAAGCATTTCTATCATAGCCAGCCTGAACTTTTACAGTCATTTGTGTTACAATAGCTCTTCTGTGGGATCAGGCCAGATGGTCTAGACTTTGCCTCCCACACGCATCAGTGAGGCACTCATGACCATGTCGCTGGTTCACCAGTTGTTTAAATCCAGCTTTAACAATCATCAACCAGGGATTTCTAATGACTCATGACGATAACATCTTCACCTTCAGCTTTATACATAAAACATGTTACATATAACAGAAGATATTTTTGGATTACATATTTATTTCTGGGCTTCCTCAACCTTAGAATAAGGGACAGGGCATGCTTTTAACCTTTTAAACCTGGGTTAAACCTCGTTTAAGTTGTGAAATTAAAATTTAGAGATGGGCTGTGAAGACCCATATGTAAATTTTGACCCCAGCCCAACACAAAAGCATAACATGACATGACTTGAGTGGACGTGTCCTGTCTGAAAAGAATACCACTTTTTTGACAAAGTGCTTATATGAAAAGTATTATCATTTAAAACTATAAATGCAAATCGATATTTTTCTTCAGCACTTTTCTATCATAGCCAGCATGAACATTGACCACAATTTGTGCTACAGTAGCTCTTCTGTGGGATTAGACCAGATGGGCTAGACTTCCCTCATGCATCAGTGAGGCACTCATGACCCCGTTGCTGGTTCACTTTCAGTAGGTACTGACCACTGCATACCAAAAACACCCCACATGATCTGTTGTTTTGTAGGCCCAATTCTGACCCACTCATCACAGTATGGCCCTTGTCAAGAGTAGCTCTGATCTTTACGCATGTCCATTTTTCCTGAAGAACTGACTGATCTCTTGCTGCCTAGTATATCCCACCCATTAACACTTGGCATTATAATGAAATAATCAGTGTTATTCCGTTCAACTGTAAGTGTTAATGGCTGAGTGGTGTATATATATAACACTGACTGATCTACAAACTGCCACTACAGTGTAAAACTATTACATTTTATGAACAGTGATGAAGAAAAAACACATACTTTACTTCAACATTTTGTTCATCTTTTTTTTAAAGGAGAATAGCAGCAGCTCTTTAAACTTTAAAATGTAAAGTACAGCTGTGCATCCACACCTCATTTTCTCCCTACTGTAGAGGAAGAAAATGAGGTCACAAGCAAAATCGGAGTTATTTATTCCTTAAGAAACAAAAGTGCATTGATAAAAACTGCTAAATATGCAATACCAAGGATGAATGCAAATTTCACATTCTACATTGCACCTTAAAGTAATATTCCTCTTCCAAATTCATCCATTATTCTAAGTTTGTAAATTGCAAGCTTCTGAAGATACTCACTGCTTTGCGTTTCAGGACGTGGTCTAATCTCCAAGTGTTTCCATCCACCACTGGTCTTTTGAGGAAAATCTCAGGACTCAGCCTAAAGACCACGGAAGAAATCTGCATAAAATACAACTATGGCACCACCTTAAAGTAACCCACTTTGAATCTGCTCCAAGATATTAAAAAAATACAATTAGTGCTAATGTGATTACGTTAATAATGCATTAATAGCTTCATAAAAACCCCAAGAGGATTTTAAAAAGGCCTAAACCTCAAAAATGCCGCAGTTTGGTGAGAGACTCCATCTTTCTGAGTTTTTATCCAGAAAGGGAGGGAGATATTCACACGTTGTCAAAAACGTTCATAACAAATATCCCCAAGTGGAATGAGATTTGATTCTGGGGAACAAGCATGCATGCTATGGTGTGCAAAAACGTGTCCCGCATGTTCTTCTACTGCATCAAAGGGTGTGAAATAAGTGCTCACAGCGTCGTCAAACCTAGGCACAAGAGGAATGATTGATGCTGAGTCTAATCTGTACCACCAGGCTGTGATGAAGATTTCCTCCTTTGCACCTTCCAGGGCATCAGCTATGGCATCAAAGTACCCAGCTGCGTTGACAAACCTTCAAAAGAGGCACAGGACGGTTCATTTAAAAGCAGTACCAGGGAGCCTCACAGATATTTCTTATACAGTAATTGTAGAAGCAAGCACTGTTCACATCTATATAGGAGAGAACAGGAAAGATAAGCTAAATGTAACCCAAAGAATAAAATGCAGCTGAAAAAGTGGTTTGTGAGACGTAGAATGTTTGAGTTTTATGGAAAGAAAGGATGTAATTTTCACTCCCGACCTGCACATCAGTAGGGTGATTGTAGAGTGTTATAGTGTATAACAATAGCTTAAACACGTGTATTGTAAAAGATTACTGCTCAGTAATTTATTGCCTCTCACCACTGCGCTGTTGTGTTTTCTCTGACAGGGGCAAAAGAACCATGCCGATTTTCCCTCAGAAAGTCCTGCCCGAACCTCTGGGCGAATTCATCAATGGAGTGCCCCCACCAGCGAGCCTGTCTATACGTAGAACACTTAATAGTAAGTGCCCTGTAATAAAGAATGAAGGACGGGTGAAAAGGGTGCAGTGAGCATTAAATGGTTTAAATGAATGGAATGGGTGGGCTCAGAACAGGACAGCATGTTTGGTAATATAGCATACACAGGGCACAGGGCCTGAATGACAATGACTCTATTTTACTCTACTTCAGTAGCAAACATTTGAATAAATAGATATTTCTCATAATACTTAAATCTGTAGTTTTATTTTGTTTTACATCATTTAAAAATATCAGCTGGTCTTTACACTGTTTATCTCACTTAATGACTGGATTAATAGAAAATTAGGCAAATGATCTTGTCACATTTTAAATTCATTCTTATACAGTCACGTTTTGGACACATAAGGTTTCATTCTGACCGAGATGAATTATATGTAAAAAATTCATTTTTAAGCCAGATGGCTTGATCGGTTAGAATTTTCTTTAGATTTGTGCTTAGACAAGCTCAGAGAATGTGTAGGCCAAATGAAATGAAACATTTTATTTATTGATATAAATTAAAAGAGGGTTAAAAGTGGGAAATTACAGTGTGGGTGACCTGCCTGCAAAGATTCTCAATTGTCACTCCGTGCCTGACTCCGGTCTCTTGGGTCCCTATTTTGATGTGGAAGCCCTTATCGTAGAGAATCACCGTCCCTACTTGGCCATCCTCGGGCCTCATGTAGAGAACAAAGGAGTCTTTCACCACCAGCCATCTGAAACATGAAGCGGGCGCCTGATGAGAGCTGAGACATGGAGAGAGCCCATCCAGCCGCCATAGGAAAACAGCCATAATAAGCAAAAATAAGTAAACGGCCGCAACAGAAGACACAGCGCGACCCGAGTGCCCAGCTAGGGCCGCAACCCGAGGAGCAGAATTCAACTGGAGCTGAAGCTTCACTGTTTGCTTTTACGAGCTGTGTGAATTTTGCAAGCGTAACACTAGCTGCTGTAAAACAGAAATAAAAACAGTGTTTCTCCGCCGATGAAGAATAGTTCAACATGAGCATGTGTTATTCTGTCCTACTCATTTCAGGGGCAGCTCTGCTCTGAGCTATGGCAGCTTTGAAAGGAACAGAGCCTGGAGGTCATGCTGGTGACTGTAAGCCTGTCAGCCTGGGCTGTTTCTCACACAAATACACACACACATATAAAAACGAAGTATCAGTTCTTCTCTGTTTCAAGGGAGTGGTTTGAAAAAACAACAAAAAAAGGGCCAGCGTAACATGATTTGACAGATAACCATTTTGCTTCTTTTCATGCCAATGAAATTCACTTTAAAGGAGGAACAAAAACAGAAAAATAGTATTATAGAGCTGACCTCACCTTTTGGACCAGCGATAGCACACACTGTTGGATCCACACCAGTAACAGACTGGAAATGTGTTCCCTCCAGACTTTTTGAGGATGAGACCTTCACTTTTTTACAAAAGAAATGAAGATTAATTGGTCTGCGAGGACGAAGAAATGGGACTAGATCCCGATAAACAGTATTTCTTGCTTGCGAATGAAGAATGAGGCAGAATATTACTGAATATTGCATTTTACAGTATATATTACTGCATCTTACAGTATATTACTGTAATTTACATCTTGATGGATTCTTACATGCCCTTTGGTCCAAGCTCCTGGATAAACGATATTTGACTCACTTCTAAGAATTCAAGCTGAAATCAAATTTAAACACAGATGGAGTTCATTAGCATTTGAAAGCCATAAACTGGCTTGAAGGCAAACACATTTGAATATGCTGAGCACTCTGTTTTAATATAAATATGCTTATCAATATTTCAGTTAGCTGGTCTCATTCTGTGTTGAAAGATGGCGATTCTGGTTGAATTCTGTGATGCGTTCAACACTGTTCAGGCTGAATTATCAGAAAGACACTTGTGCTGGATATGGATATGCAGGGGACACAGGTACTTTTTAATTAGCCTTTCAGGCAGCTGCTAATTACAAGCATATCGGCTGTGTGATATACTGCAGTAAGTGAGGAGTCACCTCGACTAGGCGTGCTCTGCTGAGGGACCTTTAATGAGCAAAGACACAGCAGGCATGCCTCTAGAACCTTCTTTCCAGTACAGGCCCACAAAATACTGGCACTGATGTGGTCATTTTTAGCCCATTGTCACTGTAAATTATTCCAAAGCCTATACATAACATTTGGTCTCTACTGGGACAAAACCTCATATCTCCAGTATAGTAACTTTCCAGCAGAAGTTTCAGCAAATAACAAACTCGAATGTTCATCAATGGAGGAAGATTTGATCAAAAACAAACATATTCTAAAGGACAGATGACTTTGTTACATTCTGTTACAAATGATGACAAAACTGGAGATACCAGGTTTTGACCAGACACCTACAATGTGATTATTCCCAAAGCACATTAAACGGTCAATACAGTTTCACTGGACAGTTAAATGAAATATTCATACCATACATTGGTTGTCACTTACTGTAGCAGGATGATTCCTATATAAGGATTTTTTCAAAATGTTTTTGAGATAGTCTTCAAGTTGCATCTAATGGAGCAAATCAAGCACGTAGCAATGAGATAAATGATATTAGAGAGCATATTTGAATCCAATACTCATCAGAACTCATCACATCATCACAAAGGTAAATAGGAACACATCATTATTTAAACACAAGCTCTAAGAGTATTTTCCACTGGAATGTGGTTTAAGATGAAGGTTCTAACTTTTCTGCTGATTAGCTGTTCCTCTTTGACCAGGGCATCCGGTCTGCGGGGCAGTGTGGGCATGTGTCCTCCCTGAGATCTCCTGTGCCCTTTAAACGACCTTCTCTTGACAGAGTGACTGGGAGAGAGAGAGCGAAAGAGAGAAACCTTAAATGTGGCTGCTGGACCATTTGTCTGTGAATACATAAAATTATTAAAATATGTTCTGAAAACATGCAAGCACAAACAAATCTGTGCTATAACAGAACCAGAAACATTGTGACTGTTCCCACTTGTTATACAGAATCGACTGTCACATTCCATCTGCTTTCAAGTCTGCTGTGGTCTCATCGATTCTGAAGAAACCATCGCTGGACCCTTCAGATGTCAATAACTACAGACTGGTATCCCTTCTCTCCTTCCTTTCTAAAGTCCTGGAACATGCAGTGTATAACCAAATCAACTTTTCTCTCCCTAAACAGGCTCCTGGACCCCCACCAGTCCGCGTTTAAGATGGCTCACTCCACTGAAACTGCTCTACTTGCCATCTCAGAAGAACTTCATGTGGCTAGATCAGCCAACCTGTCTTCTGCTCTGATCTTCCTCGATCTCTCCACTGCTTGCGACACAGTCAACCACTAGATCCTCCTCACCACTCTCTCGAACCTTGGGATCTTGGGCACAGCCTGGCCCTGGTTCGCATCCTTTTCTACAACATCAGAAGAATTCGACCCTTCCTCACCACAAAAGCTACACAGATCCTCGTCCAGTCTCTGGTCATCTCCAAACTGGACTACTGTAACTCTCTTCTGGCTGTACTTCCAATGAAGGTAACAAAACCACTTCAGTTGATTCAGAACGCAGCTGCCAGGTTAGTGTTCAACGTTCCTAAGTTCACTCACACCATACCTTTGCTAAGGAACCTTCACTGGTTCATGTTAACTTCAAGTCCTTAACACTTGTTTTCAAGGACAAGGTCAAGAATGGACTTGCACCCCCATACATAACAGCACTGATCAAATAACGTGTCTCTCAGAGCTTCAAGCACGACTCATTTCGAGCATCCGCTGCTCAAAAGAAGAGGGAGACATGCGTCAGATCTGCAGAGTCCTTTGCTGTCTTCAAGCGGCTAACTACGTCTCGTATTCTACTGCTTAAAAAACTTCCCTATTCTTGTCTTAACTCTTGACTTTTCTATGGTTTATGTTGTTCTGGTATCGTTTGGCAGGTGTTGGCAAATTATTACTTGACAGATGTTGTATAGGTGCACCGAATGTGCAGTATTTCGGTTAAATAGTAGTCATGGATAATATCAGCCACAACGGACCTAATTCTGTCCTCATTTGTACCATCTTTAGCAGTCCGAGATGCCTGGGAGAAAGA
>JBBPDB010000002.1:8388848-8402372 GCA_037974465.1 Brachypetersius altus | reverse complement strand
TCTAATTATGTTTATTGTTTTTCGTCTTATGTTCAAATAAAAATTTCATTCATTCATTCATTCATTCATTCATTCATGCATTCATTCATTCATTCATTCATTCATTCATTCATAAATATATCATCACGGTTAGGGATTCAACAAGTGTTTGATAATATTTACAGAGGTCACTGGTTTGTATTGTTTTAAGTCTTTAACCCCTAACAGGAGTCTAGAGCATACTTTGGGAAAATGAACATATGTTGCTATGCATGGACCAAATCTCATCACGCTCTTTGTGGTGAGAGCGACTACACCTCGATCACGTGGTGTGAGCTTCCACTTGGACGCTTCTGCGCATGCGCATGCGCCCGACCAAGGCAGACATGGAGGTTTAGTCACGTATTTAGCCTTTATGTCTGTGGACGTGCAATATTTTGCATATTTTTGTGAATTATACTCGCTGCAGTGGGTGCAGCGTGCAGGAACAACGTATGTAGCAGGTTTCTGAGTGTGTTCTCTGTCTGCAGCAGGCTCAGCGTTGTGTTTTTAGCCTCTCTTGCTAGCTCCATGACACTGGGCTCTTCTTGTTTTGCAGAATAGTAGCATTGGTTCATGCCTTTAGGAGTTTGACACATTCTTTCAACCGCGTACCTGAATGCAGCTCTTGTGGAAAGACTTCTGGTGTTCTGTTTTGTTCACTGGGATCTTTGTGGGATGGCAGACTGTTGTTGCCAGTCACTTGCTGCTGTGCTGCAGTTGTTTACATCTCTGAGATGTAGAGGTATGTTGTGAGACTTTCAATTTATCTCATAAAACAGTGAATGAAAATTCTTGTAATTCTATGTCTCAACCAGCCTGACATCCCTCCCTTTCCATTCTCTCCTGCAAGTAAATGGCAAGGCAGCATGACCAGTATCCTCAAGAGCCATGGTGCAATCTGAACCCTACTGGGACCACCACATCCCACTGCCAAAACTGGGACCACTTCCTTCACGCCTGCTGGTGGTTTTGGTGGCTCTGGTCTGTTTCATAAACAGCTATGATGGGGACTTTGTCTTTGATGATTCAGAGGCTGTTATCAATAACAAGGTACTGTATGGATGTCTTAACCACATGTCATTTATAGTGTAGTCTGCACTCCTTAGTGTTTTGCATTAAAATGTAAACAGCTATATACAGTAAATTACATTACAACATGCATTGCACATTATTTAATTCATGGATTCAGAGACGTGTGTGATTTCTCATGTACATATGTGCAATTTTCTTTCATTGTGGATCAACGAATAGGCAAAGAAATGTGCTTATAAATCATTATTAAACATAGAATAAACCCACCAGACCATCAATACTAACCGATATTCGTTTAGAGTGATTCACGGCTGTTTAGTTCATGTCAAACTCACCACATCTTATCTGAAAAGCAGCGTAACTGCCAATAGTGCCACCTTGTGCAGAATTGTCAGGCTGCAGAGCATGCTTTTAAAAGTCATGAACACAATGTAAAATTCTTTCTCTGCATTTAACACATTCGCTAAGTGAAGCTGTGGACAGCCAGTGACGCAATACCTGGGGAAGCAAGGCAGCAATGCTCCCCAGGATAACTCAAGGGTACCACAGTAGTCCACTAGCAGTCCTGGGATTTGAACCCACAGCCTTCTGATCGCAGGGGCACCTCTGCCCCATTCAAAGTTGGGAATCAAGAACCAGTTCCATTTTTTTTCATTCACCATATACTCAGAGGGTATAAATTCCTTTAATAGATGTCTGCATTTTTTGCTGACCACAGTGCAATACAAAAATACATGTTCTAATGACACTGCTGGAAACTTTCAACAAGAAGGAGAGCTACTTAATGTATAATTATATTTAATTAGTCCTGTTTTCTCTTTGTAGCGGATTTTGCAATAGGTCGCATACTGATGCTATAAATATATGCTCACAATAGCATATTGTAACATAATTTAGCATGAAAAAAATTGCATTGCCCAAAATGATATTTCCCTGCCCGTACATTAATACCGTGTTACATTATTTTGTTCATGTTATACTTAAACAAATCGTTATCTGTTTTTTCTCATTACAGGATCTAAACCCCGCTACCCCTCTGAGTAACATCTGGAAAAATGACTTCTGGGGAAGTAACTTAAGCAGCAACTCCAGCCACAAATCTTACAGGCCACTTACTGTTCTCACCTTTAGGTAAGCTCGCCTGCCTTGCTTGTCATGAAGTGTATTTAGTAGGCTTGTAAATCCCATGGCATTGATATTGAGTGACCCGATGATTAACATAACATTACTGTCCAACCTGCATATATCAAATATTTTTAAATGACCTTGCATATATTAAAGGCGTATGCTTGAAAATGCAATTTTATTCTCAGTAGGGAATCAGAAGTGGTGGCTCCAAGTACTACTTCATGGAAAGCACAATAATTGACATTAAATTGGGATGCCGCTTGTATTGCCTTTCCCAGACTGCTAATTTCTGCTTTGTCTTTGGCATTTGAACTCAGCCATGACTAGTTTCTATCTAAGGGTTATTTAGTCTAGGTCATGTCTCGTGCTGTTAATGAGAATGACATTGTTTTGCATGTGTAATGGCTAAGGGCTGATTTGCCCACCCCTTATGCAAGGTCCCTAGGGTCTGTATACGCAAAATGAACAAAATTTGACTGCCTGGGACGGGCATGGACTGTCATCATTGATATACCTCTTTGAGAACAGTGTAGGAGAAGTGTGTACTACCACACTTATTGTGATGACCAGCTGTTGCCGTGTGCAGTCTGTAGTGGACTGACAGATTAAGTTTATGAAATATTAAAGCGTAATAAAGTGTAATTGTGACCGCACCATAAAGTATTAGAGGTCTTGCACAATGAGTCTTATTTGTATAGTGTGGTAGGCTTGTCCTAACCATTGAGATTAATCAACTCTCAGCTTATTCTTCATCTCCTGAATTCAGTCACTGCTTTATTCACCTTAGACACAGCAATTGTGAACTTTAAAGGAAAAGAGCACAGCTGTTACATTATTGGCTATGATATATTTATATATTGTAGTTTAAGCGCTAATCATTACACTTTGTCAATTGACACTTTATTATGCTAACATAAATACTGTTGAAAGGCTACTGCTTTACGAAAAAATAATATGTTAAACTTGGAACATGTTTTTTAAAGAATTAAAAACTAAAGTTACGGTCTTTTAGACATAGATTTAGTGCAGCATATAGGCAGTGTAAGTTTCAAAATGTTCTATATGTTCATATAGAAAAACTGAGCAGTTTTGTTTTCCCTTTCATTTTAAGAGTTGTTTCATACTGACAGTAAGAGTACATTTAAGTGGCAGCATAGTGAAACACATTTGTAAACATGCTACACATGTTCACGTCACCCTTGCATTAACACTTCTGTAAAAACTGGAGATGTCTCTTACTAAATTGTGGAATTACTGTGTGATGAGGCATCGCCTTTGTTTTCTTGTCATTGATTTTGCTTGTTTTATTGACATGTTTTGTTGTTGTCTGCAGGCTAAACTACCTCTTGGCTGGTGGATTGCACCCAGTGGGCTTCCACGTTCTCAACGTTGGCCTCCACTGTGTTATTTCGGCATTAATGATTGATGTCTTTGCAATATTAATTGGTGGCCTGGCCTACGACAGGAAAGCTAAGAGACTCGTCCACGTTCCGAAGGCTTCTCTCCTGGCTGCGCTCTTCTTCGCTGTTCACCCAGTTCACACAGAAAGTGTAAGTAGAGGGGAAGCCATGACTCCGCATGCCTTCGCTTCCCAGTAAACAACAGCATTCTACAATGCCCTGTACCACATTGCTGCTTGCATGCTGCATGAAACATACATTAAAAGAGACTGGGGAGAAGAAAGCCCCGCTCGGTAGGTGTGCATTGCTAAGGTGTGTTCTCAGACTAGTCGGCTGTGCTAATGGCTGCAGAATAGCTGGTTTAACCTGCCGAGGATGTATCCAATGGTGATTGAACTGGAGCGTGAGGCCTGAGCTCCTCCACTGCCTGGCTTCTTTAATCAGGCACAGAGAGGCTAGCGCAGGACCTGGGGGGTGAGCTTCAGAAAGACCACTGACTTAGGCCTACCGGATTTATCAAAGGATCTCCAGCCACTGCCCCAGGACTCCAGCCAGGGCCAACCATGGCTCTCTAATGAAGACGACCTCCTGCCTCCGTCATTAATTTGGCACCTCCAGAAACGCAGGCAATTTCACAGGCCAGAGCACGGCAGCAGATATTTTAACTACCGTTTTTTTCCCCCCCCTTTCTCTGCAGTACAAACAAAAGGCAATTTTGTTGGTTGTAAAATGCTCAGCTGCTTCTGAAATGAATGCCCCTAGGAATTGTTTCGCAAGGCTTTTAATACCATTTAAGTGTCTGTTTTTCTTGATGTAATGAACCAAAGAAAGTTTTTTTTTAAAAGTTCTTAAAGGAGAAGTCCACCAAAAGATGTTGAGTTTTCTATTGCATTCTGTGACTGTACGAGTGTTTCTGCTATCAGCGTTTTGTAATTTCTGCCTGGGACAGGCGTGGACTGTCATCCTAGATGTATACCTCTTTGAGAACAGTGTTGGAGAAGTGTGTACTACCACACTTATTGTGATGACCAGCTGTTGCCGTGTGCAGTCTGTAGTGGACTGACAGATTAAGTTGAAGTAATAAAGTGTAATTGTGACAGCACCACAAACAAGTATTAGAGGTCTTGCACAATGAGTGTTTCTGCTATCAGCGTTTTGGTTCAGTTCTGGTCAAGGACTCACCTTACCTCAAGTCATATGGTTTTGTCAGCTGCACCAATTCCCCAGTGTGTAAATCTTGTAAATCTTAGGTTCCTGTCTGTTACAATTTCATTGAAAATAAGAGGAGTCACATTTTTCTAATGGAGAAAAAGACAAGATCATAGCAAAGATTCTGTGGTCCCATATGCAGCATGCACTTGGGTAGGGCAGTTGCAAACTGGAAATGTAACTTCAGAGACTGGACAAAACCCACTGGCTGAAAATGGAGATAACAGACACCGACCGTCCGCATCCTAGGCGTCCTAGCAGAGAGCCGCTTATGCAATATGAATTAAATATTGCTTTTTATACAGTTATATCCATATGTGTCACCCTTGGTACAAATGAGTAAAAAGGTCATAAAAATGCATTTGTGATTAACTAGCTTAGACTGTGAGGAATTAATCTCACAATACAAGAAAACAATCTGTATTGGAAGTACATTTAGTGTAGTAAATCCAAAACTCCTTTTACAACATGTTTTCTAACAAAGCCACAATTGTGTCACAAATATTGGCACCCCAACGTTTACTACTTGTGCATCTTTGAATGTAAAAGCAATACGTCTTGCTATATTATGCTATATGAAAAGTAAACAAAATGGACAATCAGTCTTTAACACAGGATCTCTCCAAATTCTAGGTCTTCTACTTTGGACTCTCTTATTTGGCTCGACCCACGTGTTCAGTGGGTTTTAGGATAGGAGATCAGGATGACTGTGGCAAAAGCTTGATTCTGTGGTCATAAGATCTAACTATAACCCAATTTAAACTATGTACTTAATGAGTTCCATGATCAAACTCCAGGTACTGGCACACCACAATTTATGTGTTGGCATGGAGGTGAAGTTAGTTGTTTTGGAAACACTCCTGCTAATCTACAAAGCCACCAAAACAAGTCTGTTCTGTTCTTATTAAAGTAGGATTCAGTCAGAAAAAATGCTAATTGTTATAAATGTTATTCTAGTTTCCAGTTTTCGTTTGAACAGGTAGTTTTGTTTAAATAAACTTCACTGTGTGTTTTTGTCATTCTCGTTTAGGTGGCTGGCGTTGTGGGCCGAGCAGACCTCCTGTGTGCTCTTTTTTTCCAACTGTCCTTTCTCTCATACTGCAGAGCATTTCAAGGTTAGTGGAGAAACATTGAACACGTGTGCAGGGTTTTGCACTGTATACCTATTGTGGCTTTTTAAAACTTTTTTTTGGGTCTTTTTCAGGTGATAAGAGCGAAAATTTCTCTGTGTCATGGATAGTGGGAAGCCTTCTGCTGTGTGCTGTAGCCATGCTGTGTAAGGAGCAAGGCATCACAGTTTTGGTATGTGTACATGTCCATACATTTGCACCTGTAGAATTATAAGAACATTTTCATATTTAACATTTAGATTTAAGATCCTTTAAGGCAAATTCTCCATGTTGGTGAGGGCATATCACAGCACACAGTCCAGCCCCCGGCTAAGAAGCAGCCAATTGTAATTGCAGGGTGTGGCCAATCGGCATTATTAACTGAAAACCGTTCACCTTCGACAAAAGTAATGGGACACCAGGGCAAAGGGTTTTTTGAAAGAGTGTGAGATATAAATAAATAATTCCATGAAATGAACATTGTTATAATTCCTGAGTAACAACATCCAAGTCACAAGTCTTTGTGCGGCTTAAGTGCGACTCGAGTCCGAGTCTCAGACTCCAGTCCCCGTCTCTGGTTTATAATTAGAACAGATTACTTGGGGGCAGTAGTACATAAATAGTCATAGGTGGTAGGCTTTTCTTTTCAGACTAATTGAAATAGATAGCATAGTGGATACACTACTGCACTTAAGAAGCTGATAGATTTGAATCCCAGTCCAGTCAGGAACAAGTTGAGGGGAGAGAAATTGGAGACGAGACAATATGTTTTATTTACCTACCTTTGTAAATGTATACAGATAAGAACATAAGAACATTGGTGACTGCCTACTGCTTCACTTGGTGAATAGATTAAATGCAGAGAAAGAATTTCACATTGTGTCCTGTGCTGTGGTGTCTTCACATGTGACTATGAGGGGCCACTTTACTTTAAACTTGTCTGGTTGTATAAAACATCAGTCCAAATTGATCAGATCCATCTTTAAATCAGTCTTGCACTCACTGCACTTCAGGTATGGATTAGTTTGAAAAAGGAAAATGATCAGTTATCAGTATAGACCACAACAGCATGATAATTATCCAGCTTCACCCTAGGAATTAGGAAATATCATTTTTGATTGCATCGAACCACACTGTATAGCTCACCACATCAGAAAATGCAAACAACTCCTAGCAGACTCTTTGTCTTTGATCCTGTCTTCCCAGGGAGTCAACACTGTGTTTGATGTCCTCATGATCTGCAATCTGAATATTTACGAGTTTATTCACAGGCTGCTAGTCGAGAGGAAGGCTGCAAGTGTAAGTGTCTCTTCTCCTCTCCTCTCCTTCTCCACCTGATGTTGCCTGCTGTTGCTGAACCTTCTGCTGACTCTCACATGACTTATGTGAGATTGTGTTGATTCAGATGACATCTAGATTAGTTTTTTTGGTCTGAATGTGAAAGCAGGTTGGTGAATGGATCCAGAAAGGGCTGCTGGTCAGGCTGGCTCTTCTGCTTTTCGGTGGCTCTTTGCTTTTGTATGCAAGGTGGAGGATCATGGGTACGGGGCCACCAGCCTTCACCGAGGTAGACAATCCAGCCTCCTTTGCTGAAAATATTTTTCTTAGGGTAAGTTGAAAGCCAATTGCTCTTTCTTACTTACATTCTGAATTGTGTGGTGTGAATGGAATGCTTCAGCCTTTGCTTATTCCAGTCTCTATTTGCTGAACCTGTATCATACAGTCGATTACCAAAGACAGTTATTTCAGAACGTTTCTCAAAGTTTGGTAAATGGACGATCTGTTTACTTATAACAAACTTAAAATAGAAGCCAGTGGGCAGTTGCTTCTGTCCTTTTTCTCTTCTAAACCTGGCTTCTACTTTGAGTGTCTTTTTGAGTAAACAGATTTTCTATCTTTTTTTTTTTTTGAAAAACACTACAACATTCCTTTTACTAACTGGAGCTGTATCTGGAACACTGAAAGTCTTATGATTGAGATAGATTCAGAATTGAGCTCAACAGTACCAATTCAATCAAGTTAACAGAATTGGAATCAGAACTGAACATCATCCACTGGAAACTAAATTGGGAGTGAAATTTAAATTCAATTTGAATTGGCAGTGAATTGAATTTGCATTGGGAGTTTTGTGAGTCAGAGTCAATACAAGGATGTCAGATCTTGTTTCGGTCATGTGATAATGTACATCACAAGTTTAGCCCACATGCTGGCAAAGTTTTTATTTATTTATTTATTTATTTTTGCAATGACATGAAGTGGCATACATTTGTACCATAGTAATGATGCCTATACCAAGTGATGTATGACAAAATTATAAGGAAACGAATATGAGACAAAACTAAGAATTGTAATCAAACAAATAATGTATAATGAAACTGGCCCTGGTGCCATGATAAAGATGTGAATACACAGTTTATGCCAGTAAATGATTATCACTTTTTGGGAAAATAAAAAACAGTTCTGGTTTTCCTTCCAATCCAGGAGAGGAGCAAACTCCTCAGTATGGCACAGCAGGTTTAGGTAAATTTGTACTTGCTTTGATGCTTGTAAATTTCAGTTTTCCCAGACATTTCCAGTTTAATGCCGTTAACCGCCCACAGTTCCTACACAAATTAGTTTCTCAAAACAGTCTAAAATCACAAGCAAAAATTATTTAAAGTCAATCAAAATACTTCCAATCTGAGTAGCACACATTCTCCAGTCTCACACCTTCAAAAACCATTTATTTATACTTCATCTTGCAAGGAATAGTAGGAAATGCTGTTTCATTCAAATTTAGGAATATATTATGGACAGTAATGTGCAGAGTTAAAATGCCATTCATAAAAAGACATTCATATATTATTAATATATTTCTATTAAAGAAATAAAAGTAATTTCGAAAATGTTTATGCATAACATAGTGCAATTCCAGGTGAAAACATTACGGTTGTATTTATTTCATGTTTGTCATTTGGACAGTATATAGCACATCAAGTCAAATTATCTTAGAAAGTAGAATTTATTGACATTCCAGTTCAATTTCAGTTCTATTTCCCCTCGGCTGCATTCAGTATGTACACTAAGTAGCAAATCAGATCGATTCATCTAAATGGAATTTTGTAGAATTGGTTTTAAGTCATTTCTGTTTCCTGAAATTCCAGTTCAGTTCCAGTTCCATTTCCCACCAGCTGCATGCAATCCCAACACTAGGAAGTCTGCTATCAAATCTGCTACTATAACTATATAATAGTTATAGTTGCTATAAGTGTAAATTGGATTACATTTTGATTATAAAGGATTTGTACAGTTGATGGTAAGTCATAATATTGTACAGTTAACATTCGGTCTAGACCATGTACCCAGACAGGCGCACTGTGTGACATAGACAGGTTTTAATCCACCCTCAGCTCCCTGAATCATTTCATGTTCCTCTCTTCCGCTGCCTCTTTGATGTTGAACACCTCCTGTTCTCTTTGATTGGCAGATTGTGAACTATAATTACTACTACTCCTTGAATGCATGGCTGCTGCTGTGTCCCTGGTGGCTGTGTTTTGATTGGTCAATGGGCTGTGTACCTCTTATTAAATCAGCCGGTGACTGGAGAATTGTCTGGCCGCTGCTGCTGTGGGCCTGCTTGATTGGCTTGATAAGGCAAGCTCTGTGCTCTCCAGACAGCAGTAAAAGAAGGTAAGAATCACACAGTCTCCAGATAACGATTTTTCTGTATGGAGTAGCTCAAAACGATTATAGGCTCGGGCTGCTCTGAGTTTTGTAACCTTTTTCCCCCCATTATATCGATAAACAATGTGGAAAAATTGCTTGCAATATAATAATATAGAGCCAGTGTGCAGAATAGGCCAAATTAGTAAATCAAATGTATTTGTCTATTATACATTATATTAATGTATATAGCCAAAGTTAATACAGTACATTAAGTTCATAAAATGACATCTGTTGTCTTGTGCTTGTGCATTGTTGTCAGGACGTTGACGTTTGGCCTCGTGCTGCTGGTCATCCCCTTCCTACCAGCCAGTAACCTATTCTTCCGGGTGGGCTTTGTAATAGCTGAGCGGGTGCTGTACCTCTCTACGGCTGGCTACTGCCTCATCCTGGCCAACGCTGTGGCCTACTGCTGCTGCCGCTGGAGGAGGCACAAGGTAGCATAGAGCCATTTATCTCTCTCCTTCCTTCCTAATCTCCACCCTCAGGCCATACTTCATTGTAACTAATATTCCTTTTAGTCTGGGAGGCCAGCTCTGTGCGTGCTTGTTTAATGTTCCTCTTTTAATGTGCTTGACTGATCCATCATAACACCCACCTGCAGAAGCTGCTGCAGGCGGCCATGTTGGCCCTGCTGAGCATGAACGTGGTGCGCTGTGCCCTGCGCAGTCAGCAGTGGAGGTCTGAGCAGAGCCTGTTTACCAGCGCCTTGTCTGTCTGCCCACTCAATGCCAAGGTGAGGCTACATGGGAAGAGCTGGGAGGTGTTTGGCTTCACAGAATTCATTTGTAGACCATTGTTTGAGAAAAACATTGTTCAGATTTCATTGTTGGTTTGACCTTGGACAAAAATTGTGAAATAATGTGAAGGGCGGTAAAAGACAAATCATTAATTTTATTGTTGGTGAAAGTATGATTAATGTCCCTTTTGTGCTTGGAAGAAAGAGCCAAGTTGGCACTCGTGGAATATTTATTTTGGACATTTGAAACTGCAGTTTTTGTTGACTGCCAGATGAAACTGGCTGCTCAGTAAAGCTGAGGAACTTTCCTTGTTCTTCTTTCTGCAGGTTCATTACAACGTTGGCAAAAACCTCGCTGACCGAGGCAACCAGAGTGCTGCAGTCAAGTATTACAGGGAGGCTGTGAGGTATGTGGTATGAAGTGCACTTTAAAGGTATAGCCTGCAGTACTGATCTTTTAATTAAAAGGGATACCTCACCAAAATATGCTAATGCTAATGCTGGCGATAGCTGAAAGTTGGGTACATCCAGTTACCGTAGATTAGTTTTCGCTATTCGTCACTTGTAGCTATTTGAAACACTATTGCTGTAACTGAGGTAGCACTGAGGTACATTGAAAAACTTTGTCAGCTCCTTATCATTTAAAAAATAAACCTGTATTAAATGTCTAAATCTGATCAATTTGTATTGTTTGTTTTTTTTGTATTGCCTTGTTTTCTGTAGGTTGCACCCAAAATATGTTCATGCCATGAATAATCTTGGAAACATATTAAAAGAGAGGAATGAGCTGCAGGAAGCCGAAGAGTTGCTCACTACAGCTGTTCATATCCAGTAGGTAAACAGAAGACTACAGTGGTGTAATGTAACATAATGGCAGTAGCTGATATTGTTCATGGATTTATTTGTCAATGCCAATGCTAATGCCAATGCTAATGCTAATACATATGACATCAATATATTGAGACTAATGGATTAGATGTACATTAGACTCTAAGTTATATGGGTTCCAACTGTCATAAGATAAATAGCAGATTGTTTTGGATAGAAGCTCAACTTTACCTAAATGTTTTGTCTTTTATGAGTATGATAAACATGGTGTTATATTTTTATAAAATCCTTACATTGATTCATGCACATGCTGAGAATACTGACATGATCCTTGACTCATTGTCCATCCCTGCTGAAAATACTGGTCTATCTTTTTTTGTGTCCAGGCCTGATTTTGCTGCTGCTTGGATGAATCTGGGTATTGTGCAGAACAGTCTGAGAAAGTTTGATGAGGCAGAGCAAAGCTACTGGAATGCTATTAAATTCAGAAAGAAGTATCCGGACTGCTACTACAATTTGGGCCGACTGGTGAGCTATTTGTCTGTTCATTTGTTTGTTTAAGCAGTGTTTGGCATTTTTGCAGCAAGAAATTAAAGACACGGAATAAAAAACAAAACAGCATTGTCTTATTTGTACTTTATACAGTATGCTGACCTGAATCGCCATGTGGATGCACTGAACGCTTGGAGGAATGCCACTATGCTGAAACCTGAACACAGCCTGGCATGGAACAACATGGTTATACTGTTGGACAACACTGGTATGTTCAGTAAGCAATTATAGTGTCATGGTTGTCGGTATAACAAGCCTTTAGAATTCTAAGTGAGGTCCTCCTGCACTAACCTGTCAACATCATTGGCATCTCATATTATTAAAAATATTATACTAACACAAACATATAGTACATAAAACGGATTTGAATGATACACAACAGGCACACGCTGTGATATAATTTAGAATACAAAAGGGATACCTGGAATCCACGGGCAACAGTAAGGCACGTGTCATGCAACGTAAACACATTATTTTGTTCCGAATACGAAATGCTTTTCAGAATGTTATGCTGGCCTTGATACATTTTGGGTTTCTTTTCTGAAGTGATTGACTATCTGTGTAGACTGTAGGCATGTCACAATACTGAAATTTCAAACTCGATACGATACTAAGGATGGTACCGTTGCACCAGTTCTCTGCCCAGTCAATATAGTATAATTATAGTAGATAGTAGACTTTCTTTTAGTCAAAACTATTTCCCAAGGTTATCTTATTATTATATTATTGTTACCTGATAGACTCAAGAATACTGTATATCCATTCCAGACACGGAAGACGCTCTGATTTGAATTTACAACATTTATTTTGCCATCCAAACATGTTAGAACTTAGAAGTACACGCACATCAATGTAAATGAAATAAATAAATAAAATAACATCACATCACTAAAAAAAAAAAACCCACATACGTAAAACAGCTAAAAGAGCCAAAAAGTGTGTTGGCCTGAACTTGCCTGTTTTTTTGGGTTTTTTTAAAAAATATAGTCTACACAACCAAATCATAACAATTTAGGATAAGCTTTATTGCATGGATATGGGAAAGACTGTGTGTGTATGTGTGTCATTTCTCTCCCTGGCACTATAGCAAAGTTTAGCACAGTTTTTATTTTGTAAACCACAATTAGTCTTGTTATTGTAAACATGACTAGCATTTATACTGTGTCTCGTCTCGTTTTTGTCACGTGATAAATGTTTGTTGACGACGATATTTAGTCATGATTTTATGAAAGCAACACTAGCTGAGGGTCCGTGTAAAATTTCACAGTGCTAGGTTGTTCCCCGGCAGAGTTATGGGGCTGTCCTGTAAACACTGGGGCCTCCAGGTAGTCGGGGGATTTCTGTGAACATGTAATTATGTAATTATCAATACCAGTGCTAATTGATAGTAAACTCGAAATGAAATGTATTATCGATTAGTATCTGAGAATCGATTTTTTTGACAACCCTTGTAGACTGTTTGTGTTATTTTACTCAGGAACTTGAAATGCTCTTCTATAAATTCCTGTTTTTCAAGTCATGCTATACTTAATACATTATTAGAATGTATGTTAAAGCACTTGAACTTGGTCAGGATAGATAGTGTCAAAAGCGTAGTCTGAGTGAGTGTTCTCATTAGATGTGCCCTTGACCGACCCCTCAGGGGGAAAGGAAATGATCTCTGCCTCCTCCCAAACCTATTCACTCACTAATTTTTTCCTCCTTAGTCCCTAGTATAGCTACTGGCCACAGCTCTGTGTGTGTGTGTGTGTGTGTGTGTGTGTGTGTGTGTGTGTGTGTGTGTGTGTGTGTGTGTGTGTGTGTG
>JBBPDB010000002.1:8350443-8370795 GCA_037974465.1 Brachypetersius altus | reverse complement strand
TGTGACACAGACGGAACCAAAACACACAGAACCAAAACAAACCCACGGTGGCCACTAACAGCCCTCAGCCGTGACACAATGTCCATGTTGAAATCTGAATTTTGCCTGCATTTTTGTCTGTTTTGATTACATTGTATCATACAGTGTCAAGAACCACATATGACAGTGTATCAGAGATTGTTCAACAACTTAAAGTGATATGGTGTAGACATGAAGTTTGTACAATGCCAAACTGTGAGGATATTAGCTTCCATTGCTTGATTGCTACCTCATAGCTCCATTGCAAAAACATAATTGTTAAGTTTATATTTATAGTTCATTTATATATGTGTACCCTATGCGTCATTTTGTGCTCTATAGAATCTGGAGCATGTAGATGGGATGACAATAAAAGACCTCATACACTGGCTTACCATAAATCTTTTTTAAGTGATTAACACTTGTGTATGTATAATGGTATTAATCACTGAATCTACTATTCATTGTTTCCACTGAATGTTCATTCTGATGAAGACTTCCTTCCTGTGGTTTAAATGCATGACACTGAAATACAAACTCATACAAGATCTCATGAGCATGTGTGTGTAAACAGCTGAGAGTATGTACCTCAGCTTGGTCCACAGGCTTGGGGCAGGGCCTGACCCGCACCAACCCTACCCGGTCCCCCTCCTAGGCATGTCCCGTTTGATGCTCCTTAGGGGTTCCATCATGTGGTTGGCAGGCTTACTGATAAACAGGCCTTTCCCAGGGGAGTGCTGCACTGGAGGTGGTGAGTGGAGGGGGGAGACAGCACAGCCTCTCCAGCAGCTGGCTGGAGGAGCCGGAGAGTGGCGGTGCTGCAGATGTGAGCCTGGAAGCGACAGAAGGTATCGCTGAACACCATGTTTGTTTTTCTCCCTCTCCTGGAGGAAAAAGGAGGCCCTTGATCTGGCTCTGAGCAAAACAGTTAGCTTTTGTTTCAGGAGATGAAAACCAGTGTCGTCGAAAGAGGGGGAGAGAGAATGAAAGAGAAATGGGGGGGTGGGATCCGGCGACCAAATGTGGCGTGAGGGTGGTCACTTGCTGTCTGCCACAACCTTTGACCCTGAGTGTGCATGATCAAGGAAGGAAGTCCAATGAGACTCCCTGCATTAAACACCACTGGAGCACACCACTTTTACACGTGGGAATATAAATCTCATGTTTGCACACTTACAGCTGGTCTTGAAATTGAAACTGATTTAAATCTGACTTCTCAAACACCTTCAGCAGGTAGTCACCTCAGGAGGTGGCCAGATTTTTGTGTAAATACATGGATATCCTGAAGTTACAACTCTTGGGAAATTATGATGCAGGTCTATGACAATGATGCTCAATACAGAAACTGATTTATATTAAAACAGAAGGAATAAACAACACAGACAGTGGGACGATCTGTTCAGAGGTCAGTCCTAAACAGACACATTTCAATACCAAGTGTGAATCCATGCAGTTAAAATCTGGATTACAAGTCATTAAATGACCAGGTGTAAACAGGGTCCTGATTCATTCTCTACTTTCCTTACCATCTCCCTGTTGCTCTCTCTCTCTCTCTCTCTCTCTCTCTCTCTCTCTCTCTCTCTCTCATTTGTATGTGGATGACACAGAGACTGGGTGACCAGAGGCATGAGGGTGAGAGATTTCCTCTGAGTCATTAGCCCTCAGGTGTCTCTTGCATTGCCAGTCAGCCTACTTTGCATATTCCCTTGAAAAGAACATGGATTCACACGTTTCAAAAACCTTCATGAAGGTTACAAGATGAAAGAAAGCAGTCTCTAGGGAACCACTGTTCTGAGCAGAGTTTAACGTCCACCTACAGCAGCAAAATCTCCACTCATTTATATTCTTTGTTTGAATAAAATACACACTTTCGTATTCCTGTGCTGCTACAGCCACAAATCCCCTGCATTCAACATTGTTCCAGTCATTAATGCCAAATTTCCATAGAGGCATTTGGGCAAAATCCACTCGGTGGTAATATCATCCTCCCCGAGCAGCGCGCAGCACACAGCCCATGTGAGGCCGTGGTGCATTTTCCCACAGAGATCGCCGTTGCTCAGGTCACACTGTGTTGCTTCTCAAAACTTTAACCCGTTCCCAACTCACCCAGCGGTTCACTTGGACACTACATTAAAATATACAACCACATAGCGTATTCTCACATGATTTCCCTTAGACAGTAAACTGGGAGTGTGTGTGTGTGTGTGTGTGTGTGTGATGCACCAGTGCACAGTGCATCTGCAGTTTGAGTGGTGGCAGCCTGTTAGCATTCTGGCTTGACAACTCCATCAGCCCGGTCTCAAGGTAGCGCTGTCAATCAGGATGCATCATTTAATCCAATACTTTTTCTTTTTTTTCCCTCTCTTCAGCAAAGAAGCCCATGACAGCGCTTCTACGACTCTATTTACTGGTGTGCGCAGTTGTGTTTGCAACATGCTCTTAATTAGAGTGAGGGAGAGAGAGAGAGAGAGAGAGAGAGAGAAAGGTGGTGGTGGGGGGAGCAACAAGTATGGCTGCCTACGCTCAAGGCAGTTAATTTTCAAGATTGGCATATGAAGTGTGAGCTCGCTCCGACTGTGGCACAGCGCTAAATAACAAAGGCAGCACTTCATTCATCCTCTTTGGAGAGACACTGCTTCATTTGCGGCTCGCTCTAATTAGATTAATGGTGTTGTGGCATACAAAGTGGGCCCACTTCACATTAGATAGCATACGAATTAGGACAAACACTTATTTCAATTCCAGGCAGAGAACAGCAATGGCTAGGGTATTTAGCATAGTCCTTTATGGTGGAATGAGATGTTAATTGTCTGCCATTACCTCTAAACTGCTTGCTTGTTGTATTAATCATGTGCTAATTGATGCAGAGATAGAAACGTAGCCACGGGCAAGAGAGACGAAGAGGGAGCGGGGGGGGAAGATGGCGGATAAAGCATTATCGTGTAAACCATATGGAGATGGCACTGCTTTGAAAGCTCCTCTACATGCCCACCAGCACCACTTCTGCCGATAAGTCCTGTGCCCACCAGTGGAAATTTCCTTCCTTTTTTTTTCCTTTTCACATTTTTTCGAATTTAAGAGAAAGACACTTCAAAGAGGTGGCGGAGCATGAAGGCGCCATCCAGCTGCAGTGCGTGAACACTCAGCGCCGTAGCTATACAGAGAGATATAAGGACAGGGAACACAAAAGGGAAAAGTAAAGACAAGAAAGATTACTCAGAGTAATCATTTAGGACTGATGCTTTGCTGACAGTTCTTGTTTCCTACAAAGTAGCTGTGTAGTGTCACCTGTAATCCCCCGTGCAATACAGTGTCTAAGGTACTGTAGCTAGCATGCCCTGGAATATGTCATCAGTGCTGACAACAAATAGAAGAACCTGAGGGATATGAAAGAAGGTAAGGGGGGTAGTAGGAGGAGGAAGGGCAATGCTCAGTCAGATGCTCGACAGAGACAGAAAACAAAGCGTTGGATGAAGAGAGAGGGAAAGGAAAGAGAAGACTAGAGGGGCATTAGCGGACTCACTAAGGCAATTTGGCTCAGAGGCTGTGCCATCCCCAGGGGGCACCACTGGCCACCAGAAACAGAGCAAAGTACAGCACCCCAATGACTCTCTCTCTCTCCCTCTCTCTCTCTCTCCCTCTCCCTCTCTGTACTGTGCTCAGTACCCCACTGAGCACGGCAACACCTGTCTGTTGCTCTCCACATGCTTCCTTTTATGTTAGCATGGCCGTCTTACCGGAGCTGTGCTAATGACCAATGCTATGAAAGAACAGAAAATCATGAACATGTAATGCTGTCGCATATTAATATAAGGTGAGGTTGAAGTCTATGAGCACAACGATATGAACGACATGGAAAAAGTTTATAGCATTCAGTGCAGTAGTGATATTTCATGACATTCCTGTAACTGCTCTAGCAAGGACTCAAAAAACCAGTACAGCAGGGATGGTCCCATCCTGAAATCTTTTTGAGAACTCACACTAAAATATCAATATTAAGTGTTTTTATTTGGCAGCAAACTGAATACCCATGCTTATTAAACTGGATGTGTTTTGATGAAAAGTGACTGTAGCAAATAAATATGTAAGACAGGAATAATGTTTCCTTGCAACATCTGGTTTTCCTTTCAACATTGCACACTCACACACACATGTGCATGAGATGGAGTGAATGCTCTGTAATGGCATCACGTGCAATTATTGCAACTGTATTTACTACAAATGCAAAGCTTTCAAATAGATTTGTTTCAATGTCCACATTTATTGGTTTTCAGCAGGAAAGTCTTTTAATATATTTTAGAATCAGTATCACTTGTACTGGGATACTAGACTTGCCGATGTTTGGTACCAAATCGTAAAGAAAATCAGGACTATTTTTTTCATGTTTTTGGGACCAACAAGAAATTAAAAAATAAACGATTACAACAATAAATTCCTTTGATATCCCTTTCTTGAGTTAGGCGCCTTGAGGTTTCTTAAATATGACACTATAGATGTCAATTTTAATTCTAAATTAATTATAGAATAATCTGCAGCTCTGTTTCATTTATTTTAAATGATAGACAAGTTCAAAACCACTTTTATGCCACTGTTCAAATGCCAATGAAGGTATTTTCAAATGCAAAAACCCTCAGTAACAACAGTAAAATTTTGGATGGTGTTCCATTTTGTTTTTAGATTTATAGATAAACTTTCACGTTTTGAAATCATAGAGGGTCAGAAATAGACATACTGTATTCTGTATGTAGAATATTCCATTCTAATAATAATAAAAATAATAATACTGAGGTCACATTATTTTTTGATTGCCTTATTAAATACATTTTAACCAGGTTATTCCTAATGTGTAAAGAGGTACATTTGGTAAAAGTGACCTTCTGAACCCTGCTTATTTTTGTAAAAGGAGGCCAGACGTTGCTTCATAGCCGTGCAGGTGGTGTTCTTCTTGGGCCTGTCTTTCACACTTCTTTTCGTTCCCCTCCAATCGACTTGCATTCAGCACTGTTGATGATAATAATAGTGTTGGGTGTCCATTGATTTGTCGTGCCCCCACATTTTGAGTTTACACCAGAAGACACTCACTCGTTCCCTTTAATTAAGCTCTGTGTCGGTTTCTCTCCACTCTTACACTTGACGTAGTTACTCTGACACAAACTGCCATCCGCCAGCTAATTCCTTTACTGAGGCCTGAAGCTTTGGTCTCTAAACAAAATGGAAAATAAAACAGAAAAAACAATGCAAAAACAGATGCGCGCCAGCTCACATCCTTTATCTAGTAACACATCTATGAAACATAGCCGATAATGAAAGATCTGGTAAAACTTATTTGGCTGGATTCAGAGTCACAAAGAAACTGCCTTGACCTTGTTTATTGTTCTTCACTGTCTAAAACTCATTGGCAGCGATTTCCCCTCTCTATTTGGTAAATCCCCGGGAGCCAACATCAAAAGCTCCATTTAGAGTTGGTACTTAACACTGATGCTGCAAAATTAGAGCACCGTGACAGTGATTGGCAACAGAATCTACAAAAAAAGAAAAAAGGAAAAAAAACCCAACCCTGAAATCAAGAAAAGAAACATCAGAAAAAAAAAAACATAAAAAGCGGTCTTAAAAAATGGCACAAAAGCATGGCCGGCACACACAATATCCAGTGAGTTGCCCCAATCATTTTTTCTCCTAATCTGCAGGAGCCTAATTACTAAAGCACTGCTGCCTGCTTTCAATCAGGCAGAGGGAAAATGACACACTCTTTTGTTCCTTCCTCATATCACACATGATGCACTGTCATTCTCCTTTCCACTGAGGGGAGAGCAGCAGCTCCCCCAGACTGCCATCTGTCCCCAGCGTGGCCTGCGGTGAGGCGGCGCAGGACGGCTGACATTATTCCCCTTCGTCATGGTGGCTGCACATATTTCATGCCTGCTCTTGGCCTTCTTTTGGCCAACTATTAGCAGGTTTGAGGACTTGGAGGCAGCTTAATAATCATTTAAGGCTTTGTTAAGCACTGACCCCTCTCATCACCCCCAAATTGGAAAGTCATTCACCATGTCCTTTGCCTAGTGTTTTTTCCCCCTTCCTCACAATGTCTCAGCTTTCAGAATCGAACCTTTTCATTCCTGCGACCCTGCGAATTACTGTGAGAGATGCGCGAGAGCCGCTGCTTTCCCCCACGTGCGATGTGTTTCTCTATGTGTGAAAACAGAATTAGGCTATTAGTACAGCTACAGTAACAGACCTGGACCTGTATTTCCAAATGCATTTGAATGTAGTTGCTGAACCAGCTTCAGCTCCTCTTAGTCAATATTTCCATGCCCACCGAGACTGAAAGGGCAGAAACTGAACCTAGATCAGTTGGTAGACAACAGTAGGTGGAGGAAGGTTGAGTGAAGGGCAGCACTGAAGCTTTAGTTCGGGAGAGATTGTTGAGATTCTAGAAGTACTGTTTTCCATAAGAGCTTGTCTAAAGCAATGGTTCTCAAACTGATGTTCAGGGCCTCTTCAGAAGGTCCATATTCTCTCCCTTTGTTTTGTGAATCAAGTTTGAACAAAAATGTAGACCATCTGAGGGGCCCTGATGACTGGTTTGATTATTGCTACTTTAAAGAACTACTTATAATTGTAAAAAAAATCTTTTAAAAGTTTAAATAACCTCCACATACATGCTATACCAATTAGGCATGTTTTCCTAGACCCATACATCTAAGCCCAGAGCATTTACTTTTAATAATGTGTCTAGAGAGGCTCTTGAACCAGAGACTGGTGGCTTCACACAGCTGCAGGACAGCAGTGGCTGCTACCAGCACAAGAGGCCAAGGGAGATGCTAATCACTCTCTGCTACAGCAGCTGGGAACCTGCATGGCCTCCTGAAGGTGTGATACACACATACAAACAGACACACAAGGCAGCTCTGAAGGGGGGCAGCCAGAGGGTGCCAGGCAGAGGCAAGTTACGCTCCATTCGAATATGTGTGTGTGTGTGTGTGTGTGTCTTTCTGTGTGAAAATCATTGACTCATGATCTCTCGCCATAATTCACAAACCCTTAAAGAAAGGAAGGAGATGGTTTTTAGCCCATGTCTTCATTAGATGGACCTCATGACCTTTCACATGCTGAACATTTTCCGACCCTCTTGTTGGCAAATGTTACATCATCTCCTTCAGTCCACCATAGGTTATATTTAGTGTGAAGGACAACCCTTGTGACAATTAGGAGAAGAGAAGGTGGAAGTTCCATCATAAAGGCAATCAGGGAAACACCACACTGGGAATCATAAATCAGTGGTTTTGGGGAGCACTGGGAGGTCTGGGAAGTGCACATTTCCCAGTTATTCTTCTCAGGAAGCTCGACACCCCGTTCCTCAACCCAGGGTCATGCATGGTCACGACCTTGGAAAGGGCCATTGTGCCTCTGTAACCATAGCAACCGGAGAGACATAAGTAACAAAACAGAAAAAAACCTCTCCGAACTTTTTATTTAGACCAGCTTAAGTGACTGTACTGATTTATAGGTACTAGCCGGAACATCGAAGCAGCTGTAAAAACAAACTATATAGCAGAACAATACCCATTTACCAGCTTTCCAAAGTGTTTAGGCCTTGAGATGCAAGGTATGTCTTGGCTAATTTGATATGTACAATATGAAATGCTAGTGAATATAACCCAGTCTTAAATAGTGCATTCTCAAAGTAACAGAATTTTAAATGACTAGTTGTTGGGAAAAAAAACTATGGATAAATATTTCAAATGCATTACTGAGCAAGTAATTGTATTCTATTAGTTGGATGCAAGGGTATACACTGTAAGTAAATAACACAAATGACAGTAACAGTAAATCTAATCTAATTTACGGAAATTCCCAATTTAAACTGCAACAATTTATACCTATGATATATTGGACGTTTGGAGTCAATCAATTACTTTGTCATTAGACACTAGTGACCTATTGGTTTATGTTATGTTATACTAAGAGAAATAAAAATGTGGGTTTAGAGAGAAGAACAACATGTTTGAAAAATATAAAAAAAATAATTTAACTTACAAATAATATAGTCATTAAAAATGATTAAAAATCTCAATTAAGGTACGGGGGGGTACGCATAATACATTTTACTACAACAGAACGTGAACACTGCGAAATGCTCAAACTAATTAGTATAATAGCAGTGTATGAAATTGTGGAACACACATTTTATTCTCTGCAGTATTGTTCTGTATAGTGATCCTGGTTTACCATTACAGAGAATATATTAGAGGACCATTTTTGTTCCTTTAAGGGCTTTATAGACTGCTCTGGTGTTACCCACATATGGAGCGGTGGTTAGAAGATAATTTCTGTTCCCTACAGAGTTCTGTATCAGTGCTACTCAAACCGTCTTCAGGGACCCATAGCCAAACCCAACACATAGTGACAGAAAATTATGTGAAGATTGATTTGACTATTCAGTTTTGTAACTCTTATTTTCAATTTGGGAATTTTAGTGAGCAAGAGATCATTTCTGTTGCCTGGTGGCCTCGTTGTTAGGGAGTTGTCCCTGTTCAAACCCCAGGACTGCTAGTGGCAACACTGAGGTACCCTTGAGCTAGGTACCACCCTCACACACTGCCCCCTAGGTGCTGTGTCACTTGGTGAATGGTGAATGGGTTAAATGCAGAGAAAGCTGCTTAGAAGTGTTTAGCAAGAGTAAAGATGAAGGGACCATTTCTACTCCATTTCTATTCTTTAAAGTACTCCTGGGTAGGGAATTGTAATGGCCCAAATTGACCGTATTCCCGACAACTCAAGACTCAAGATCAGAGAGACTTGCAATCAACAACGTTTTATATTTTCCAGGCAAATGGAACACTCTGTACCGAGACACTGTGATCATTGATCACGGCAGGGAGTGCTGCCCCTATTGAACCTGCATGAGCTTTTATTGTCCTTTCAGCATGATGTAATGATGTCACCTTGGTCTTAATTTCTGATCTGAGATCAGTGACACTTCTTAATGTACGTGCATGTGCTCAGTGCATGCTCAGGAGATGCTTGGTACACATTTGAGATATGTCATCTTGTTAGTTAGGTTTTAGTCGAGTTTTCACACCCTTTTTGTAGACGGTTAATATGACTTTTTTTTCCCATCGCATCAAACTATACCTTAAATGCTAGCACGCATTGTCTTTTATGGCCTTATAGTGATTGACATCATTTCTCACCAGGCTGGAGGGACATCTGTGACAGATATTCCATACGTGACAAACGACAGATAGAACACACCATACTGATTACTGATTATATGTGGAGAATACGATTCTGCAAGGTAAAACAGGTTAACTATAAATTTTCCCCAACAGGAATGACAATGAGGGGCAATGTCTGTTGACTGGCATGGAGAGATGGGTGCACTAGGACAGTGGTCCCCAACCTTTATTTGGTCACGGACCGGTTTAATATCAGAAACTATTTTCACGGCCCAGCCTTTAAGGAGTGGCAGATAAATATACATATATTATACAAATAAATGATATTTGCAAAATATAGTAATGGGGTATCTTTAAAATACAATAATGAACGTAAATCCAATGTGTACTCGCAGCTTTATTAACAGCATTTCATAACAACGAGCCAACATCATAACACGGGTAACATCCAGGTTTTTTTTTCTGTGCAGCCCGTGGACTGGTACCACATGACCCCCGCGGCCCGGGGGTTGGGGACCACTGCACTAGGAGACCCTCCAGAAAGTTGTTCGTCTCCGAAGCTGCTACAAGGCCCATACACCCCCATACACAAGCAGCTTTGTGTCTGACAGTAACATCCAGCCTGTTTAACATGTTAACCCCAGCCTGTCCAGCCCTGCCACTCCAATCCCTTACAGGGTGTGGGGTGACCTCTTAGGGGTAGACACTGTCGACAAAGGTGGGTAGAGTTAGACATGTCACAACATGGTTCTCTTGAGTCTAGATAAAAGGCTAGAGCAGTCACTTCAGAGGCTTCCTGGCTCTTTCAGTCAAGCCACAGAAACCTGATCACAACAGGCTCATTAGAATGAGAAGAGGAGAGAAAGAGAGAGAGAGAGCCACCAGGGAGCAGGCTGGCCTGGGCTTCTTCTGGAGGAACCTGAGACTGAGGAGCCACAGGGTAGTGACAGTAATGAGCATCACACAGTTTTCATGCCACATCAACCTTCTCCTCCTTCTGTTTTTATTATTAAAAAAGGATAAAATAATCTCAAGATTTGACATGGCTATTGAATTTTTATGTGAATGGGTAATGTGGCCATCTGAAGCAATGCGTATCAAATCGCATTCTTTGAAAACACTACCCCTCCTCCCAAATATTACTGTGAATGATCATTACAATGACCTAATAAGTACTATTAATTTCCAGTAATAAATAACTGATATTATGTCCTTGACTGTTTATGTATTTTGTGCCATTTTTGGTTTCTGTTGTTTGTTGGGATGGGTGTATTTTGTCTTTTTCTCTCTATATATTTAGATCTCGCACATCCTTTTATTTAAATTTTAGCACCATGAAATAATACATTATAATATTACAAAGGTTATTGGTTTCTAGTGCATTACCTTTTTGAGTATTAATAACATTCATACAGTTTTTTTCACACCAATAACCTTTGATGTATGCAGCCTGAGACAAAAAAAAAAAAAGAAAGTTGGAGGCGTACTGGTATTGCTATCTTTTATGACTTCTGTTCCAGTTCAAGAGGCTAACACCCATGTAGACCATGCTAAATGTGCCCAGAAATAACACTGGGCCTCCCTACTGTCTCTGAGATTGCCCACCTAGGAGCCTGGCACACGCCACAGCACACACAAAAACCCAGTGGATTATACTCATGGAGCATATTTCAAACATGCAAAGCATCCACTTGCCGCTTCCTCTCCACTCCATAATCGTAACTGTTTTTTTGAATCCCTTTCATTTCCAGGCAGGCGCTTTCCAGAAGAGGGTGACAAGTAATTGATAACAACGACACAAAGCAGCTACTATGTAAACAGTTCGCAGAGTGACGCGTAGTGTACCGCCACACACGCAAATGCACCTTGGCCACTTTCCTTTTCCAGTGTAATCAGAGAGGGCAATTACTGGAAGGATAATCCTCAAGTTCAGTGGAGAGGCACAAGGAGACAAAGTTGAAAGTGATTATAGGGCAGGGCTGGAGAACTAGGCCAGGGGAGGGGGTAAAGGGGCGGTTCTTGAGACGCAGCCATGGGTCCCTGACAATAGTCCAGGTGTAGCCCGGCTCTCTGGACAGGAGCCTGTCTGACAGGTGACCACAAAGCCGCCTAACAAGCAGGTAATTACCCCACCAAGGTAATTTACTGAACTAAGTGCTACTTTTGCCGCCCTGTTGGTGCGACTGTGTGCAATTACACGCCGAGGCCTAACAATGGCCCATGTGTGCCTTCCACAAGGTGGGCCGGGCCAGCCAGCGAGAGAGCGTCCGGTGCATGCATAACGTTGTATAGACACACAAAGGGCGACACTAGCACATAAACATGTCCAAAAGGCATAGTGGGGTGTTGTGCAAGTCCCTAAGGCATTACTACAAACTACACCCCAGGTTGATGGTGCAGCAGGCCCATATACTATTTAGAACGTCTGTAACGAGTTCCAATTTAAGCCAAAAGACCATAATTACACGCTGTAATGCCCCATATGCTGCGGATGTGTAGCATGCTGCACTCTGAATGAGTGGTCCAATATAATTCAACTACATTTGCAAATTTCATCCTTCTAATTTCAGAAATATGCTCTTTAAATTGACTGAGCAGAAATGACACCAACTTGGCTTTAATAAAACAGTGGAAATATACCACATAAAGAAAGAATTTCATTGCACAGAGAAACACAATTTCTTCTGTACATATGACAATAAACACTTTGAATCTTGAATCTTTGGATCTTGAATCTAAAGACGAATTTGAATGAGCATTAATTTTTTTCTTCTTCTTTTCAAGCTGCAGCCTGATAATTTATTGAAGTGCTACCTGGGTAGAACAAGACAAAGAGGAACTCCTTTTGATTCCTCTGTGCATCCACTGAGGCATTATGAGAATGGAGGAGGTGAATAATAAGGACATCCCTGGCTTCTAAACACACAGTGTTGAATAAGTAAAAACTTCTCCCAAGGAGTGTGCCAAAATTCGATATAACCCTTGTTTGCAAGGATGTACATTACACAGTACGAGAAGTAGGCATGAAACAAGGCTGAGGAAGAAAGGGAACAAAAATTGAAACAAGCATTAAATTATTGTTGTCAGGAAAGCGCCATCTGTGCATTTAAACAGCTTTACTTAAATGTAGCATCACAAAAGGTGACTTTTAACGTAGGCTGTCTCAGCAGTAAATACATTTACCTTGTAGTAGCATGTTTTCACCAATGGCCTTGCTTGAGTACGTATAGCATTGCATCTAAGTAAAACTTGTTTTGTTTTCTTATTTTTCTTTATTTAGTTGAGATGACACCTGCAAGGATGGCATTCAGCCACCTTTAGTCTTCTTAGCCATAGTGGATGACAGCACATCTCTGTGTTCAGTTTGTGGCCAGTAAACCTGATTTAATGCAATGAAGAACCTATTAGTGGAACTAGGAATTGGATTGCAACTGACCTCCAAAAATGACAGTGCTTTATTCATTTGCTTATTTGTATGGATCGTAATATGGGATTTTCTTTAAAGAAATATATGATTCCTTATATATGATTTTTGTTTGCAAATTGTTGTCTCAGACTTTTTTAGATTTCAGTCATTTAGTTATAATACTGCCCACTGCTGGAACCAGCTGTCCATGGTGATCAGATCTGACCATACTGTTGCCAGTTTCCAAGAAGGTGCTAACAACCACCTTGCACAAGTTTTGCACTAAATCATGCATCTGTATTTTGTGCATTGCTGTATTTACCTTTGTCTAACTTATTGTATTGATCGTAAATTCTACTTTTATTCCACATTAATTTCATGGTTAATGTGTTGTTTACTGCTTTATGGGCAGCTGGATCAGAAGGTTGTGCTAGTGTCACCACTGAGGGACCCTTGAGCAAGGTACCGTCCCCACACTCTGCTCCCTGGGCACCCCTTGTTGGCGGCAGCCCCCTGCTTCACTTGGTGAATGGGTTAAATGCAGAGAAAGAATTTCACATTGTTCACATGTGGTGTGTTCTTGCGTGACTATAAAATCTCTCAAATAAGCTTGGGTTACTTTGATTCTTGCCATGCTTCTGATACCCATTCTCCAAATACTGTTTATTATAACCAGACAATAAAGTTGGTTTGTCATAATTGTGATACATCACAATTCGTCTCAGTATGCTGTACTGAGCACAGGGTGAATTAATTAGTACTGATCAACTTTGTGTTCCATGTCAAAGAGAGCATAATTTAATTGTAAATTAATAAAGAGTTTAATTGTATTGTTTGCAGTGCAGTATGTTAAATTATATATAGTTAAATGATCAAATAAATGATAAATCATAATCTAATTATAGTTCTTGATAGTGTTTTAAACGATTTGCATTCAGTCAGAAATGCAAATCGTTATCATGAACATTTCTTATTATATAGTACATTATATTTTTGCCCTATTGTAACCCCCCATCTTTCTGAAAACCTATACTAATTTCAATTTGATGTCAACTATACACACAGAAAAATCAATCAATTGTGATCCAACAGGCAGCATTATCATACAGTGACCACAAATGTTATCAGCTTGTATGAAATAACTCTCCTCCCTGTCTATACAATCATTCCATCAATAAAGTGATATTGAGAAATAAAAGGCTCTAATAAATGAGCTAGAGCTGTTCTCTCCCTGACGCAGAGTCCTTCCTGTGCACTAAGAGATCATTATGCTGATGCTGAGACAAATGAGTGTGCGTGCACGTGTGTGTGCCTGTGTGTCTTGAGAGCTCTCTCAGAATTCACATCCATCTAAACGAGCGCCGGCTTGATAATAAATGCTCCTCAGCCTGATGATGGCTTAATTACCAGTGTAAAGAAAGTGTTTAATCTCTGACCCGTTTCATGTTCTCGCCACTCTCTTTCTTTGGGAGTGAGTGTGTCTGAGTGTGTTTGCGCACATATCTGTGTGTGTGTGTGTGTGTGTGTGTGTGTGTGTGTGTGCGCCAGAAAGGCACTGCTGCATCCCACTCATAGAGAGAGACCCCTGCCGTCTGCCACGGGCCTGTAGGGTGCAATTAGGAGCCCCTAAATGAAGTTGACTATACGGTCTCGTTTTTCTTTTTCTCCTGCCCCCAGCTCCTCCTCCCTTCTCCTCATCCCATGTAATTAACACAGAAGACCATGGACCATGCCAGACTCTGAGACAAGGCAGAAAAAAAGAACTACTGACAATCTCACAGCCCACATCAGCCAAAAGCAAAAAGCAGAAGGCTTTATTTCAGCACCATGTCAGCTAGCCTAGTGCTAATGCTGTAACAGTATAGCACTTAGCAAATAATGTAGGGCACTGTTCTCCGGGTTTGGAGTGATGTAGAACAATTCTGTTCGCATCAGATTTATGATAATGTACTGTGGATTCTGTAGATTCCTTCCAAAATGTCAAAAGTCCAAAAATGTCAAAACATTGGAGCTGTCAAACTGCCTCAGGAATGTCTGTGTGCATGATTGTGTTTGTCTAAACTGTGTGTGCCTGCCCCATGATGGACTGGTGAGCAGGCCTGTGGGACATTTGCCCTAAATGTACTGGAATATTGTCCAGCATCCCCCCTAGGATAATCATTTCAGGTAGTGAATGAATGAACAAATGAATAAATTCTCATTGACTGTCAAAGATTATACCATTTTAATGCTTCTTGCTACTATATGTCAAGGGAGTCCAAAATAATTCCTATTCGATTGTATACAAGAAGTCTAATTTGCAAATATACATTCATGCTGTCCAGAGTTGATGTGATATATGACATGTTGCTAACAAGTCAACCAAGCCTGCCAACAGGACAGAAGATCATTAGACACCCCCCCCCTCTTGCTTTCAGCTTCACAAACAAAGCCAATCCACCTGAGACGGCAGGGGACAGGATGCCATGGCTGCTTATAGCAACCTGAGGCTTGCCACAAGAATGGCAGGAAAGGCTGCTTGGGCCCGGCCGACTTTGAAGTACTCCACTTCTAAACTATTCAGATCGGCCTGGCCAGCAACTTTGAAGGCAGGTTATCCTCAGCCGCCGCGTGTCCTGTTGTGAACGAATTGTTTCCTCTTGCAGTTTGTCTTGACTTTTTTTTTTAGAGAAGTTGACACTCTGCATTTTTCTGTGGGGCCAGTTTCAATCCTTGTGAAGCGGACTGTGTGGGGCCCCATGGATGTGGGTCAGGTGCCTCTCACACAGGCCATGAGTACAAGCACAGGTGGCAATGTTGTGGCTTTCCTAAGGAATCTCCTGGAGGATGACCACCCACCAACTGGCTACTTCCTCTACCCATCAGGCCATGACCCCAGTGCATCAGCTGCCTGGAAGGGACTGAGCAAACTCATTAGTCAAAAATGAGGTCACTGTGCAGGACCAGGACATCATAGTGTGTGTAAACAAGGTGATCAGACAACAACGTAAATCTTTCCACAATATAATTCCTAAATGTTAATGCTTGCCTTTTGACACCATTGACCTTGTGTTCCCTTAAAACAGCACAGAAACTTTCTCCACAGGATCTGTGCTCTTTGAGAGGGGCTTGCTATTGCGATTACCTTCTAGTGAAAGGTGTGACAGCATTGTTGCTTTTTTCCATTAAAACTAAAAGTGTGTGTGTATAATGTGTATTCCTCCTGATACTCAAATGCACAGCACCCCCCTTTGGGCGGGCAATCAAAACATGCTCAAAAGCATGCTTCTCTGTAATTCAGATTTTGGGCTGCTACAGCAGAGCTGGCGCGTCCTCGCAGGAAAAGCTACGCGGCTTATTACACATAAACAAGTCTTGCTCTCTGTTGCAGATAGGATTCGTAGCACAGAATTACCTGTGTAATCTGCAAGGAAAGAACATAAAAGTTCCCAGCCAGAGAGACACTTAGCTAAATCGCCTCGAATGCCAACGTTCACCGAGAACGATGTTGATGCAGGTCTATGCCCCCACTACTCTGGAACTTTGTCACAGCAAGCCATTTGCAAAAGCAACTGCTTCCCTGACAGACAGCCACTATGATGAATTGTCAATCACCTTCAGAACATTAACCTGCACACATTGGCAAAACGCCACTTAATGTCTGTCATCTGATTTATGAGTTAGGAAAACATAACGAGAGCAGATTCTGGCCTGAGCGAACCGTGGTGCTTGTCACTGATAGATGTTCCTCGTCATTGGCAAGGCTCATAGTGAGGAGCCCGCTGTGTGATTGCTAATATGGAGGCACCCCTCGGAGAATATGTTATACCATGATTGGCCTTTCTTCCATTAAAGCTCTATGACTTTTTTATCGCAGCATACGGTGTCTTTTTCCCTCTGTATCTCATTTCCTCATATGGT
The DNA here is from genome assembly GCA_037974465.1 of Brachypetersius altus. NCBI lineage: Eukaryota > Metazoa > Chordata > Actinopteri > Characiformes > Alestidae > Brachypetersius > Brachypetersius altus. Next base: position 8,354,292 of record JBBPDB010000002.1, on the reverse strand, counting down.
CATATATTCACCCGAGACTGCTTATTGTAAATGCCGGATGTATTTATATCAGTGTCAAGACTAGGTTCTGGGTATGAAGGCACAGGATGGGACTGATCGTTTCAAATTTCAAGCAAAAAATCTTAAAATGAAAGTGAGCCATACCAAAGTAAAGTCTCAGTTGCATGAAAGATGACATCACTTAAATGTCTCATTTTGCTAGTGTACACCGTAATAAACCAACATAGTCCAAATGTTATTTTATAGTTTACAAATGCTAATGTAAACAGATGGTATTTGTTTCATTCATGTCTATTTTTGCAGTGTAGGACAGCCTGCCATGTTCTGCTTCCAAATCCTCTGATCAGGTCTTCAGTAAATGCTCCAACGCCCATATCCTGTTGGCAAAGAGGGGTCATCCCAATCTGACCAGCCAAACCCCACGCCCCTCTCCAAATAAACGCTATAGTGTCCATTTCGAAACCACATTAATCTCTGACCTGGGGGGCTGGGAGTGATGGGATATTCTTAGCTTACTGATCTTGCTCCAAGCCCACTCTGAAAGTTCTCCTTCAGTGAGTGCTGAGCTGCACGTTGGCCACCCCAACAGGAAATTCCACTCCGTTCCCCAGCCACCGAACACAATACTACTAAAAACACGCCAGATGAAGGCACAGGGGCAGGAGTTTTCTTTCTTTCCCTCTGTAGATAGCGCTCTTTCAAGCTCTAATCATCATACTCAGATGAGAGGCCCGAATATGAATTATGTAAGTGAGACAGGAAACACAGGCCAAAACACACAGAAAACAAGCCATATAGAACAATTGTGCTTTGATGGTGTTCACAAGCCTGTGCACGGGCGGACTGAACGAATGGCTGAGTCAGCACGGAGGGCCACTGTGCTGGTTTAGCCTCTGGGTTCACCACAGATAATAGTATTTAACAGGATTAAAGAAAAAATGATAATCCGGCCCATGACTATAACCTTTTTCTATCAACGCAAGCTCACGTTTAAGTGTGCCAACCTACTGCATTGCTATTAACCTTTAAGAATACAGCAGTCCGGGCCACCAGATGAGACCCAATCAATCAATTAATCAGAGAGCCCTGTGTGAGGACGATGGTGGCTTCTCAACAGGGTTGACCTCTGAACAGGATTAGTAGATGCTGTACTCTCTTTCATTTGTTTCAGTTATTCATGTAGCTGTGATGCTGTCCAAGTTAATGTGGTCTTTGGATAACGGATGCGCTGTCTGTGTGATCTTAGTGGAGCCTGTTTCTCTGTATTGACCTTATTGCACAGCATGTCACAGTGGTGTGAAAAAGAGAATAGACGACTGGACAAAATGAACAGAGAGTGTTCCCTGCTCCGTGCTCTTATCAGAGAGACACTGCTGGGTTTGAGTCAATACAAAGTGGTGGAATTTTAGCACTGGCCCTTTCAAAAAAAAGAAATGTTATTCCTTTTTACATTCATGTCTATCGACATATATTGCCATGTTTATCTTCTTTAATGTGAAGTTATCTTGTGACTTTCATCGCTATGACCGAGTGATGCTAACAAGCTTACTTAAGCTCATTAGATTGTGCAGGTTCAGTCAGTATGTGTCATTGGCAATGTCAGGAATGAATGTGACATCACTGGCCATTGCGTAGGTGTAAAGCCTTGGCAGAAATACTGAGGTTTGGTTCAATGACAGCAACTATGTAGAGAGAGGATGACTGCAGTCTCCTTCATTAGCTATGAATTTATTCATTAATCGTTAACTCTTCTGTGGCCTTCGTGCAGGAGGAGGCAGCGGCAGGTGACATGTCTTCATGTGGCCACAGCAGCACACAGCAGGGCCTGTGGGAATTCACCCATAATTCCACACAAATTATTCTGTTCCTTGGAGACCAAGTCTGCCTGGTAAACATACCACAGGATCTGGGCCGTACATAATTAACTCTGTAAATCCACAAAATCTTGGTGAACACACATATACACATGCGCATATCATTCCTCAAAGCTTGGGATACAATGTGACATCAAAAGCGTCAATGTACATGATGGTAGTATAGGAAAGATCAGAGTAAGGAATATGCATTTGAAATGAAATAAGAGAGCGGAGTAATAATGAAGGGCTATCCACTGCCTGGATGAAAGTGATAGACTCCCTTACTGAATTCGGCGAGTGTTTATTCCGCATGTTCTATTGAGGAAAAAGACACATCAAGCGAGGAGGCCGGGCTGCTGGAAAGCAGGTCACTGAGTCACTCCCATTCAAAGGGGAAGTGTGAGAGAGACTCTCCAGCACTGATCCCCAGTAAAGACTAACAAAGTAACAAAGCCACAGATCGGCAGCCACGCCAACAAACGAGGGAGAAAATCCTGCATGAAAACGCACTGTCTAATCCGGCACTGAATGGAACCGAGTGGTTCTAACACTATTAGTGACCGCAGCAGAGGCCCGAAACGGCTCTCGCGCATAGGGAGGGGAGGGCTTCAGCCGGCCACACTTAAAAGAGCTGCAAGCCCTGTTTGCCACCTGCTTTGCATGGGCCGATTCAAAGGCATTAGAGAAGCACCGCAGCCATAAAGAAAGCCCCATTGTGGGAGGCCTTGGAAGCCATTGTCCCACTCCAGAGAGACATCTGCACTGTTCAGACCAGAGGAAGGTGAAAGGGGCGGGATCTTCCCATGTCCACTTATTCTTTGCAGGTGTGAAGTTTGGTAGATGGAAGACTCGCTGGAAATAGATCCTAACCTTCATCTTTATAAACATCAAAAGCCACTATAAGGCCAAACCATATGTTCAATCAAGTTTTAAGGTTTTCTAGGACACCACCCAAGCTTTGTCCTTCATACTGAGTTTGAGCCATTGTCTCGTAACTAAGAAAAAGTATTAGAGTCCCAGTGCTTTTATCCATTTGAAATTTTTCAGAATGTGAAGATTGCTCTTTTTATGCCACAATGACTTGTCTATGTTTTACTTTGACGAAGAAGCAATTTTATTCTGTTCACTCCTTTCACAAAAATGAGACTGTGAATGGTTTAAGAGGTATTCATTTACATAGAACTGCACTTTAGTAGAGGCATGATAAATGCTCGTCCGTTAAGTGGCAGGAACTGGCCCCCTATGATTTGAGATGACAACGCAGGCTTCATCTCTGCTAATTAAATGAATCAATTAAGAGACTATTGTTGCAACTGTGTAACTGATGTTCTATAGATGCATTAAAAGGCCCACTGGGAGTTCCTCCACTGCATTAAAAGCACTGTCCTCTTTGACTCCGTCTAATACGACATTAGAAACCCTTATTTGCGCCTTGCTGTCATGTCAGCGGAACCTGCGAGTTATGGAAATGGGGCCGACTACCACAGTGTGATTTGATGGCTTTGTTATACACCCTCTAAGAACTTGCCCTATAATCTCTGAAGTCCCCTAAATGTCCCTAATAAAAGTGGATCCAGCCGTTCTAGGTAAGGGTCAACCATTTGCATTCTCTTTCTGCTATGCAAAACCAGTTCATAAAGACCAATTATCATATTACATTTACCCTCCTCGATTGAACCAACTGTGTTCCAAATTGTTTTAAGACAGCCATCATTAATTTTTACTATAGGCTGACCCCACTTACTGCTAATTTGACTGGGCTCCCATATCAAGGGTCAAATTAACAGCATACTAATGCTTGACCCTGTTTAATCCGTGATGTACATTTTCCATATTAACATACAAGCTTCAATTGTCTGGTAGTTCATGGACAATTCAAAACTCTCAAGATGATAATTGGGGTCTGACACTATCCCTGTCACGGTCGGTGGCCGCTAGAGGCCACTGTTTTCTGTTTTTTGCCTTTTGTTTCATGTTCTGTGCCCTTATTTTG
>JBBPDB010000002.1:8321130-8333093 GCA_037974465.1 Brachypetersius altus | reverse complement strand
GAACAAAACTGAATTTATTAGAAGCTAAAGAACACATCTTAACCGGGGGTGCCAATAATTATGGAGGGCAGTGTAATGTGAAATGAGAAAATTAAAAGTTGCTAGATTTTCACAAGCATACTGAGTCTAAAATCTGAGTTCTTATCCCCTCAGCTGTAAACAGCTCTGACTTGGTAAGTTTCTCTAGAATCACATCATACCAAGCTTAATTACTTTTACACCTTTATTTTGCAGGAATATAAAAAATTATTGAAATTTCCTTTTAACACAAACGGTGACATTAAATTATTTACTCAAAAGTGAACTTTAAAATGCATGTGTGTCACGGGCAACGCGGCGGTTGCCATGTCGCTGTGATTTACCCCTAGAATTCCAGGCAGGCAGGCATTCATCCATTTCTGTGATCAATTTATTGAAAAACATAAAGAAAAAAAACCTGGCTCGATGGCCGATACATGAAGCACAGAGATCTAAATGAGGTGAAGGTCCAACATAAACTGAACTAAATACAGAACATGACACAGACGGAACCCAATCACAAAACATAATCACTTTAACAGAACACAAAACACCTGAAAAACGAGAGACACGACACAAATCATACATGAACGTCAAAATAAAAGCCCCAAAACCAAAAACAAAACAGTGGCCCCTAACAGCCACTGGCCGAGCCGTGACAATATGCAGAAGGCTGACCCTCTTAATTACTTCATGTTTTTGGGCTGTGCATGAAAGCTTATTTCATCCTCATTTCAATTCTTCAAAAAAGTGCTATACATACTTCTGTATTATATACATTCAGCGAACAAGGCCCTAAATAAACTGACTGGTTACACATGAGTGACTTACACTTCCATAACACTTTGTTACAGGTCGTTATTTCGGGCTGGAACTCTCAGGTATGGCCGAGAAGTCACTGGTCATCAGCCGCAAGCCCTTAGACATCCCTTAGACGCCCTGATTCACACTCATTACTGCAGTTTATGGCCAGCCACTGAGATACTATCAATTACCAGAGCTGTCTCTTGCCAGTGGCACCGAGCTTAGCTCCTTCTTCCACTTCTATTAGAGTTGGCCTCTGGGACCCCTAGGCTAACGGAAGGATAAATGTCTCAAAACTGCATCTAAGCCCCCTGACATGTGAGGCCGGAGGGGGGGAGCAAAAGGGTGTGTGTATGCACACTAGTGTGTGTGTGTATGTGCGAGAAATCTTTAATTTTTGGCTGTCCCCCAGCATCGCAGCTTGAGGAATTACTTTGTGGAAGAGATCACGGTCTGACACTAGCCACTAGCATTATTTACAGATGGGGCCTGGTGGCTGGGGGAGACGTGTTCCACACCAAGCCAGTTGTGTAAATACAAGCTTGTGCTCGGACAAAGAAAAGCTCTGACTTCAAAACAACAGTAAAACTTGTGAACCTTAGGAAACCTTTGGAGACCTTGCTGTTTGAAGTCCTGGCATCTCTGGTTATGGGTGAGTGGAGAATGAATTCTGTTGCAACAAACCATCACCAGGCCCATGTGATACCCTGATTGAGACCATGTGTGGGGTAGTCCATGGACAGCGCTTCCTGTGGGGCAGCTTATGCAGCTGAGGCTAGTCAAAGGCACAGAGTGCATGTGTCCAAACATCACAGCGATGGGACACTGTTCACACAGATCAGTGAGTACAAAGAGCCTACAAAGAAGCATTGAGTTCACTGTTAACTGCAGGGAGAGCCCATGGACTGCAGACCACTGGACAGTGCCATCAAGGGAGGATGTTAAATGCTCCTACTGAGGCTGGCTAGACATGTTAAACTATCGATGCTGATGTCCAGGCAATAGAGTAATAGTGTTCATGCATATATATTTATTTATATTTTTGTTATATATAATATTAGTTGTAAAGTGTGCTTTTTATTTCATCTTGTTGTGTTGTATAGCTTTTAGTCTGTTGTTTTGTTGCTCTTACCTTTGTTGTGTCCATTTTCTGCCCTGGCAATGCAAACTTTTATTAAAGGTATATCTTATTTTAAAAAAAAGGGAGAAATATAATACTTAGTCACAGAAGGGCAAGTAGTATGTAAATAATTTAAATGGTATATTTGTCTATGTAGGATCAAAATATATATTTTTAGTGTGGTAAAACACATTAACAAAGCACATGGCTACCATCAGCAATAATTATTATTTACCATGCCAAATCAAAGTTTCATGTGAACAGAAAAGGTTTCAATGTAAAGTGAGGTGACGATCAAGTCCGAAAATCAACCCCTATATTTACCAGATGGTTTTATCCAAAGTGACTTCCATTCCCTACCTACAGGGGGCAGTCTCCCTGGAGCAACTCAGGGTTAAGGGTCTTGCTCAGGAACCCAGTGGTGGTGCTGAAGGAAGGATTAGATACCATGACTTCTTGGTCTAGAGGCAAGTAGCCTACCCACTACGCCACCACCGTACACAGACTGTTCTGTACTGTGCAGTACTAGAGCAGTACTAGAGTATCACAGTAGTGCTAGTGGATTGCATAAGCTGACTGCCTTCATGCAACATGGCATATGTAAACCAAGACTTTGGTTAAAGGTCAGATCTCAAAGGTCAGTAGACTGAAACTGCCATGTAGCCCGCTGCAGCAGATCAGGACTCATTACCAAATCGGGGCCTCGTCTGGGATAGCGGTCTATACAGCCACTCATGCGGCCATACTGAAGAAAGGTTACAACAAGCTAAGTTTAAATGTCAAACAATATTTTGTGAAGTTTCATGTCCATCCAGCATTATGAGAGGGGCCTCAAAAATATGACCCTGAAGAAAGAGATGAGGATCCAGGTGAGATGAGCAGAGAATAGCTGGGAAGTTCAACCGTTGGCATCATTAGGCGGAGTCCATTGTTTTCCAATGTTCTGAAAATTGTGTTTGTTGTTAAAAAAGTCAGTGTCAGAGAGTGCAGGGTCACAAAGCTGGCATGATTGGAGGCAAATCAAAGGGCCGGGTGCGGGGGGCTTCTCAGGGGGGATTAGACCCCCTCTCTGTTTGCATTTTCCTGCTGTTTTGCTCTCAACCCCACACCCGCCTCCTTGCCGAGATCAACCTTGGCTTGTTATGACAACAGTAACAACAAACAGAATAGCAGAATACAGCTAAATCCACCAGATACTGCTCCACCATGACTTTGTAATGAACTTTTGTTCAGATGGCAGCCGATGGAAGTCCTATTAGCCAGGTAACCCAAAGCCCCAGCAGAACCCTAGGCAGGTGCAGTCCAACCAAGCCAATGAAAAGGAGTCAGCACAGGATGAGGCATGTTCTGATGCCTCGCGCTTCTCTTTGTTAATGTGAGCTGGATGTTTGACAACTTGGGCCATTTGGGAAAATCACACATCACAAACACTCACTCAATATCAAAAGTAAAAGCGAGAATTTGCTCATCTATTATTTAAGGCTATGAACAAATACTATGATTATCTGTGTAAAAAAATCCAAATTTGAGATACTGGTGGGGAATACAAATATTATAAGAGTCCAGACCCCAGATAGTGAGGAATAATGCAATTTCGGAGAACCCCCATGTCCACTCCCTCTCTTTTACCAAAAGCAAGCAATATCAAGTACTTTAATCTTTTTTTCGAAAGAAAGTGAGATCTATTCCTAATTGAACGAAATTAGCTCATATTTCTCACTCAAAGCACATATGCTTGAGTGTTTTAATTAATTAAGCAAGTTTTAATGAGTTTTGTAATGAGCTTTAAGGCGTGTAATGCTCCATGTACACGTCTTTGTACTTTCCTCAATGTGTGCAGAGCATAGGGCCCTTGTTTGTTGAATTCTAATCCATTTAATTACAGGCTATAAGATTTCCCTAAAGAATCTGACGCACAAAAGCTGTCACTGACTATCACTAAGTCATAGCTCAATCAAGATTAGAAATACAAATTCATTTAATAATAGCTACTAAGGGAAATAAATAAAAACCTGCCTCCCCCCTTTCAATCTCTAATCTAATGTCTGGCCAAATGACAGTGATTTCTCAATTGAGGAGATTTGTCTTCTCTTATGCCGAGACACCGGCAAGGACTAAAGGACTAATCATGCTGTTCCACAACATGTTCATGGGTATCAAAACAGTCAAAAAGAAATGACGTAAGCCTGCTCCAGAACAAGATGTTTGAATACCAAACACTATAAAGAGAGCGAGTTTGTGATGTAGCTCCAGCTCATATTATTGCAGCAAGGACAAGCTCTGCGGTTGTGGAAGTAAAGGGCTGTGTATCCTGCCCTTAAACTGATCTTACTCACAGTGTGCACGGCTGGAGAAATGTGGTCGCTGTGGGCCCACAGCTGTGCACATGCAGGTGTGAACACACTGCACCTGGTGAAAAGTTGCTGCCTCTGTGATGTACCCTCATTGTAAATTCAGCATTCTAGAATAATCAGTGCGGCTCCATGCATCCGAACAAACAATAATGATCTAATGAATTAAAAAAATTTATGTATTTATATGTGAATACATATAAATTGTGCACTCAAATTTGTCTGATTGGCAGAATATTTCAGTCTGTAGAAAATTAAACACTTTTACTAAGAAAATCAACAAAGTGTGTCATTTGGCCCGAGCTGCCCAAACTTTTTCAGACGACTATATATTTCTCCAAACCTGATGGAGACTTATGTCAGGTTCAGTCAGAGTTGCTTGAACATTAGTCAGGTTCAGGTTGGGTTGAGATTTCATGTCCAGGTTTCTCCAAAAGTCCACCTTTAATGATTTTGGCTTGCTTAAGTTTTCTCTTATAATTTATTCTTTCTGCCTATTTCAATTATGTTCAAAAAACTTTTCTTTGGCAAGATGTGACTTTTGTTGTCGGCTGAAAACCAGCCAACCAGTATGAAACCAGCAAACAATGAGGCTAGCAATAAAACACTTAAAACACTAAACATTAAAAATCTTACAAATCTTGGGTACTGTTCAAAGGTTTTTGCTAATGAACACAATTGTGAGAATTTAACTTAAATTTGATCGCTGGAGTAAACTATTAATGCTCAGATGATGGCTGTCATGCCACTACCAGTCACTCATCGGGAATGTGGGCTTATATGAGGTCTCTGTTGGTCAAAAATGATTTGGATAAGCTCATGCTGGGCCCGGACACAGTTTCTTTGGTATATATATGTCATTTCTAGTAAAGGCCTCTACCAGCACACAGAGGTTTTAATAGATGCTTTTGAGTGTCTGACTGTATTTATCTGCCATTCTGCAGTTTTCCTTCACTGGCACAACTGCTCCACCCCTGCCAGGCTACACTTACTTTCATTAATATTACATGACTTGCACTCATTGGTAAAACACCATTTACGAGACCCTTGACAGCTGACAAACGACAACAAGTTTTTCTGTTTTCACATGCATAAATGCGCATACGTAGCCAGCTTTACAGGCCTGGTTCCGGATGGTGCAAATGTGACAGAGCAGAGAGAGTGACGGTGAACCAAGGGAGTAAATATGGATGGGAGGAATGTGTCAGGAAACGAAGGATGGGGGATAGATGGATGTGTTTTGAGCACAGGGGGCTGATGGAGCCAGGCTGTGGGCTGGAGGCTGATGCAGGCTGGGAGACAACCACGGTCATGGCCTCCCATCCTCCAAACCAACTCACTACTCCCACCACCTGCTGAGTGGCGGAGCCTCAGTGAAACAATGCCTGCATTATCCACTGTCTCTCCCCAGCCTCCTCGCTACAGAGTGACTAAAGGGCCATGTATAGTGCACTCACATCCAACAGCATCGCTCACTTAACTCTCTCTCATCCACTGCCCAGGCTCGGTCAAATACCAACACATAGGTTTGTATTTATACAATGTGAGGACAATGTATCATACAGTGTGGTCCACCAATATTTGCTTCAATTTGAATAGTGATCTAGAGACAGACTTGTTTACTGCTACTAGTCCTAACTATTTTTTTTTACAGGGCTAAATAGTAAAAAAGAGGAATACATTGGGACAAATCCTTGTATGTCCAAAATGAGGAGAAGAAACTTAACTTTTTAATGAAAATGAATGTAAAAACATCAGAAATTAATTTTAAAAAAGCATTTGTAAGAAAGCATGTTATAAACTCTTGATAATTTTGTTGGCTCTCATAAAGTGGGTTAGCTGTTGACCTGACTTGACCCACAGCACTCAATATTTTAAATCTAACCCTACTTCAATCACCATCAACCAATGTCCATCTTTAATAGGACAATATTAATGCCAGGGTTTGCATCTTATAATAAATAAACAAAACTATTTCAATTTTAATAGACTGATTATCAGCTATTCAAAACAAGAGTAACTGCAGACCATGGTTCTCTGAGTGTGGGAGAAAGGCAAGTGTAAAACTGAACCCAAACTGAGGCAAATATATGAGAAATCATGTCTCTTTCTTTAAAACATACATTATGATCAAATGTACTTGTTTTCTTGAGAGCACAGCATGTAATCATTTGTAATACAAAGCATTTTTATTCAGAAGTATTTGTTTTCACTTTCTGTAATGTGATGTTAGTTTAGCCTCATACAACAGAGATTGTTGGCACCAAGATAATTGAGGTACAATTTCACTTCTTCACAGTGGATGTAATAATAGTTTTTTTGACTTAAGGTCTTACTCTCTTACTTTCTTAGTTTATTATATAACTATGCCATCTGCCAAGCTGGTCACCCAAGATTAAAGTTTAAGCTTCAAATAGGACATTCTTATTAAGTGAGATGGCAAACATAAGTCCATTCCTGCCCATTTCAAAATCTTAGCTGCATCTATCCTTAGAGCAGATCATCTAAATTTAATCATATCAGTCAGAAAATGAAACTTTAACAAAAGGCCTTGAAATGTCTAGGTCCAAGGTAGAAATTGCTGCTGGAAAATGCAATACATATAAACATTTTCTTATCTTTCCATTTTTGTGATATATAATTATATAACATGGACAAGTGTTCATTTCACAGTCCAGAGAGAGAGTACCACTTCACAGTGTATAGTGACATCAGAAATCTACTTCTCTGTACATAGAACTATAGAGCAAGCACACGAACACACACACACACACACACACACACACACACACACACACACACACACGCGTGAACAGGAACTAGACTTCCTTCCCTCTGTGCATCCATCCTGGACCCTCTTCCTCCTCACAATACTGAATCTCCCACAAAATCTGCTTAGCTTTCAGCAAGGACATACCAATCGCTTGTCCATAATTCTGAGATATTGCTTTGGTTGATTAAGGAACACAAACATGATCCATTACCGCTTCCCCCACACCTTTTCTGCTCCCACATGTGCTGGAGCAAACACATTAGAACCCAGCAGCCATTTGTCTGCAGATATTTCACCAGCTTCTGGGAGTCTCTGCTTAGGATCAGGTTCCGTCAAATCTTTAATAACTTCATGTGACCTAAACTGGGTCACAGGCAAATTTAGAGTTAAGGGAAGACAAAGAAATAAGAGGAGAGAGAGGGAAAAAAAGCCAAAACAGTTTCGATTTGCATTTCATGATCATTTGGGTCATTTAAGTTTTTCTGTGTTTCCCAGTAGTGCACTTTGTCAGGATGAGTCTTTTGAAGTCAGCTAGAATTACTCATGACACAATAAACTACAACAATGCTTCCAGGACTACAAAAGGCTTGAAAGGGCAAATCAGTCAAGTGGAACACAGTGCAGTCCACCAGACAATGCTTCCATCTTAACTGTACTGTCTCACTGGTCAAAACAAGATGCAAATGCAGGGACATGGAAGGTATGCCTAGTCATGTTCTGTCTACAAACTCTTCTGTAGAAACTGTTGCTACAAAAAAACACAACAGCTGCAACTAGACAAGTGAACGCAAGTAAGCAAACAAAAATGTTTTGCAGTAACCTTTAAGCCAACCTAAAACAGTGATTTAGCAGAATAGACTAGAGATCAGGGGTGTACAACCTTCGTTCTGCAATGTCCAGCATAGTTTAGTACTTCTCTTGTCCAAACACCCGTTAAAGCTAGTAATTAACAAATAAATTGTGCTGGACACCAATGTATCAGAACCAGTGGTGTGTGCATCTGCCATAGTTTGTGTATTAACCTTGCTTACACATTTGCAACATCCAATTTTCCTGCTTTATGTTTTTTACTGAGTTGCAAAAAAAGTGGCAGTAGCATTTTTTCAGCATTTTGTTAAATGTCACATACACAATCATACATAGTACAACATGCACTGAAATGCTTATTGCTGTGCGATGCCCAACCGTAAAGACTAAGAAGAGAGCTTAAGAGTAGAACAGAAGCAAGCATTATAAAATTTAAATATGACAAAAATAAATAAAGTTGCAAATTGAATATAAAATTATTAAAGTGCAGTACATCAATCAATCAAGATGGGGATGTGAGGTAGAAGAGACGCTGATAGTCCTTCTTCACCAGGGTGTTGATGTGATGGGACCATGACAGGTCCTGCGAGATGTGAACACCCAGGTATCTTGCACATAGCAAATGAAATGGCTTTACTGAAAATTGTCCATGGACAGAACTGTTAGTTGGGGTTGCTTTTCGTGTAGTGTGTAAGCACCCATGTTCTACCCATGTCAATAGGATTGTGTGCTAAATATGAGCCAAAGAACAAGTTTGGACACAATATGTGGACATCGGACCATCCCATCTATATTGTTGGACATTCCAACCCAAAAACACGGGTATTATATGAAGACAGCCCCACTTTATAGCCACAACAGCTTCCACCTTTCCAAGGAGGCTTTCCTTAAGGTACTGGATTGTGTCTGTGGGAATTTGTGTCCATTCAGCATGGTATTATGCTGGACAAGAAGACGGCCCCAAAAGGTGTCATGGTCATGGGTTCAAATCCTACCTTCAGCATACCATCTCTGGGTCCCTGAGCAAGACCCTTAAACCAAGCTGCTCCAGGAAGACTGCACCCTGTAACTAGAAAATGGAAGTCGTAAATGTAATAGGACAGACCCATCCCTAAACTGCTGACACAAAATTGGCAACATTTTATACCAATAATTCTATTTTACATTTTATGTCACATCACTGAACTGAATTAGTTGTTCCCTTGATATAGGAGTCACAGTATCCCTGTTGAACTTTGCAACTTGGAAAAGATCCTCTGTACAAGCCACTGGGACCACCCTTCATGACACTATCTGGCTACAGTAATGCTTAAACCGACATTGTGGGCTCTCTTAAGCTGCCTGTGAGGACTCTGCTGATGTTCAGGTTCCAAGTGTTACACCATGGGGGCCAATCTCCTTGGCCTTGTCCTCTTAAGCAGCCCAGATTTCACCCTGTTAGAAACTACTGGCTCAGAGATTCACACAGTTGCCAACCCGCTGGCATCAACAGTTGCCTGCACTGTTTGACAGGCTGGGGTGTCTCTGCCTTCACCTGCTAGCTCCTGTTAGACCCAAAGGTAATGCCTATTGTGCAGCCACTTTGTGCGCTCCACTATCCCTACACAATGACATCTCCTCTGAGCTACTGTGCATTCTCGACATCTCAGTCCATTCTGTCCAGCAAGGAGTCAGTCAACCTCCTGAGAACTGTGTCCGCCCAATCCACACACATACCCAGTCTGTACACCTGCATGGGGAGGTGCGATGTGTAAAGTCTTTAATATAACCTGTTTTAGTTCCAGTCTATTGTCTATGGAGACTGCGTGGCTATGCATCCATTTTTATATCTGAATTCAATCATTAGGAAGGATTTTCACATGCTGGCTGTTCAGCCTAATGAGAAAGAATCAAACATTGGTCAATATACCTATTTTTAAAGTGATGGTCACACTGTAATGACAGATCACAGGTAAAGTTTGTGTCAAACAACTGAACTTAGGAATGCTTTGTGTTGGAAAAGCAAGCCAGGTCTGCAAAAAAGGTTGGTTTGAAGTCTGCGGACCACTGGAGTCCTTCCATATTAATACAGTATATACATTTCAAACCATAAAATAGTCTTTATGTAGCACCTTTTGTGCACAGGGACACAGTAATACTATGAGGAAACTGTTGCCACAAAGTTGGTGACATTTTATACCTTTTGTTACGTCTGGCATTGCTGTGATAATTCTGTTTAATGCGTCTCCTGCATGAGGGTGTGGTTTAAACACTCTGCCACACACACACACACAAACACACAGAACTTCAATGAACTCTTTTCATAACTACTAGTCTCTGAAAATGCTTTAAGCTCAATGACTTTTCTTACATACAGAATTGTTTGTGAACAAATTTATTTTACTTTAATGAAACTAGTAAATGCTTGTTAGCACATGAAGTAATTTAATAAGGCTGGACAGACCTTTTTTTAGTGTATATACTATAAGCTATATTATACGTGAATGCTGACTGTATTTCTAAGAGCCATAACATGCTTGAAGTTAAGATACAAGCAGCTTTTTGTCATTATTTGTATTTTGTACTTTATATAATAGTGCTTTAGTAATTTACCATTTTTTCTTCCAGTTCTCCGGTATTAAAAATAATTTCCAACCTGTCTAGTTATGAAAACATAGCCTACTAAACATAGCAAACTCAGGGTGTCGCTAAAGCGTATTGGGAGCAGTCCACCAGGAGTAATTAACGTTTTGAGTAGTGTATAAATTACAGTACGGTGTACTCTGCTAAATGCCGTAAATGTAGTATACTATTTCTTATTAAGTTTGAATGTATTTTTTTATGGTGAAGGTGGTCTAATCTTTAATATGACTACAAAAGAATGTACTTATGGGTGGAACATGGGAAGGTCAACTCCATATCCAGGCAGTTATTACATTAAAAAGTCACTGACAGTGACCAATTCTATATTCACCTACTACTCTACGACACTCTGGATCAAGCTCCTGCACACATGTTTAGTCTGGACGCAACAGTAGTGAAATTCAGATAGTTCTGTCCTACTGTAAATTCCCACCATCATTATTAGGAAGTACTGCTGATACTTGCTCTGCACCTATCCTGTCTTTTACAGCTGTGAATGCTTTAAGCAGACTAAAAAAAAAACTGTCTCTCTCTCTGCAGAGGCTGACTGCTGGCTGGCCTGTAGCACTGACTGCTGGCTGGAACGACTCCAGCTCCTTCACCCAGCCCAGCAAGGTAGCCTCTTCCTCGGTCACAATACTGGCACACAGACAGAAGCCTCTTGGTCAGGACAAATCCGTCTCTTGCACTCTACCGCATGACTCTGCATAGGATGTCCACAAGCACAGCATACTGATCATTGTCTTCAGATATACCTGTGTCTGCATGTTACGTAACAACTCTGTTTCCTTGAACTTAGTGGAAGTATACTAGGGGCACAAACAAAAACACAATTCTAACATTTTAGAAGAAGAGAGGTAGCAAAATCAATTACATAAGTTATTCAAAAATTTTATTCTTTGGAGGACTATTGACTTTGTAGGGTGTCCAAACATTTAAACGTACCACAATTACTATTTTACTATTTTTCTTATTTTAAAAAAATAGTATGCGTTAGATAGTAAGATAATGCATTTAGAAGTAAGCATGCATTTTTATTTTTAATAGCTTGCTGCAAACGTTTATTTTTTCCTTTCAAAACCATTAGCACACTGTAAATGAAAAATAAAAGGAACAAATGTGGCTGTTCATGTTTGCATCTCCTGGGAGCATGATGTAACTCTGTTGGTGACAACTTAATATCCGTAATAGAAGCTTTAAATTTTAAGTGCACCAAATATGGCAGTTGTGTGTGTGCATTGCCTTACTTACTCTGGCAGGCTTAAAGCAAATAGCTTTACCAGTTGAATTACCAGTTGGGGCAGTTGGTAGCCTAGTGGTTAGGGCATTCGCCCTGTGAACAGAAAGTCTGGGTTCGATTCCCAAGAACGCTAGGCACCTCTGAGGTACCATGAGCAAGGTACCGTCCCCACACACTGCTCCCCGGGCGCTGTGTTCGTAGCTGCCCCCTGCTTCACTTGGTGAATGG
>JBBPDB010000002.1:8287181-8306634 GCA_037974465.1 Brachypetersius altus | reverse complement strand
ACCAGCCCAGCCCGGCCCACATTGGGATCGGCCCACCGGGACAGCGCCCGGTGTGCCAGACGGTCAGTCCACCCCTGATTATATCTATGCCACAGTGTGGCCTGTTTGACTTCACACTCAAAATATGGAAACAGTTATTTGATTGGTGCCTGCGGTTTAATAAAACCACATGCAAGTCTATTGCAAATCTAATATTACTCATAATTCAAAAAGTTGATGTGACTGAAAATCTGAAATCAGCATGAAAGCCTGGTTTAGACAAGTGCTTAGAGGTTTCTGATGATTACAAACATAGTTGATCTGTGTAATTTACTCCAAAATGTGTAATACTCCATCAGCTCATAACTACCTACCAAAAGTTATTGTGATGAACCATTTACACTATCTATGCATACCAAATCCTAAATAGGCCTGGTTTATTGTGAACAAAATGTTGATAGTAAACTTAGTTTACCTTGGTTCATCCATGCTGATGAATTATTATTATTATCTGTAGACCTTAATAATACACTAGTTTAAATCATTGTTGAGTTGTGGGAGCAAAAACAGTACATCATGCTGGAGGTAAAAAGATACATAAATTTGATGTCCTCACTCATCACTCACCACAAGCATTCTATCCAGCTTTTGTTCCTCCAGAAATCTCAGGACTGTAACAGTGAGCATCTGGCACTGCCGTTTTCTTTTCCCTTGATGTTACAGAACTCTCCTGTAAGCATCATTAAGGTGGGCTCTGCCTCACACCTGCTGGAGGAGTGAGAGTGACCTTTGACTCAGGCACCTGCCACTGTGCCCCAGCCAAGGCTGTAGCTCCCCCAGCTGGAACCGCCTCAGTCCAACCTTTTTTCAGCCCAAAAGGCCAGGGCTTTTATACTCCATTACGGAGTGCCGAGGAGGACTCACCTCCGCTCATCAGCTCTATCTTACACCCATTAGATCAGAGTGAGTCATTTCACTTGACCTGAAATGTGTCTTGATGTGTCAGGTTGCCATGGCTGGACTGTCACTGCAAATGGCTTACCATCACAGAGGTGAGGACCAGCAGAAGATAATAATGATCACTGAAAATGTCACTATTATTATAGGACTTGGGAGGGCAATGATAGTAATTGAATAACAAGAATCATAAAAGCTATCAAGAACAAGGCTGTAATTTGGACAAGATATGAGTGCGATCCTCAAGCTCTTTATTGTCTAATCATCTGTGGGGATTCAGAGATACTCTTGCTGAGGCACACTTGATCCACCTCTTCTAAAGCATCAGAATTAGACCATTTACACAGCAGCTGATGAATACAAGCTTTTTTATTTTAATTTGCAATGAATAGGATAAATCACATTGACTTCAACAACTTTTCCCCAGTATCTACCAGCCTGCCGCATCATGGGGCCATGTCACTTATCTCCATTGATGTGGTGGTGACTGATTGAGGTTGTTCTTCAATAGGTTGCAGCTGGTTTCTGTGCAAAGACATTTTCAGTTATGGTTAAAGTTATAACTAAGCTAAGGCAATTCTCTGGCAGCTTCCAGTCTCATCCTAAGGAAACACATAATTTCTAGATGCCATCCAGAGTTTTTTCAGTCAATCATGCAATTAATCTCATAATATCTCTTAAAATAAACCTTATTAATTTCTAACATTATTACTCTTACATTGTTATTAACATTATCCCTTAGTATTCTATTATTTACATATTTACATACATATGCTAGATACAGTGGTTAGTATTGGCTTTTTCTACCAACTGGTGGGAAATGCCTTTTATACTGAGCAAATATTTTAATGGGCCACTAAAATTAGCTTTAAGAAGATACAAACTTTTGTTAGGACAGCGATAATACAATGGCTAGAAAGGCACAGGGCAGCACAGTTAGGTCAGATAGCTGAATGTGCAGCATGCCCATAGCCTCTGCTCACAGGTCAATAAGTGTAAGTGTACATAAAATCTGAAGCTTTCTATTCACACGGAAACCCCTTCAGATTGTAGCACATGACGATATATATTCATACCGACAGTAAAGATTAACTGTGTGTATACAGGATTGTATATAAATATATGACAAGAATATGATTATCATAATGTATGCTGCAAATCCTTTTAGGCTTGAAAAAAGCAGATTTCATAGCATTTCTCTTATAGGACCACCGCTGTTTTGTTCCAAACAATAAGAGCATGAACTGTAATGTCTTTAGAGCTGTTAAGGTTTTCATGTCCCATTATTAAGGCAATAGCTATATGAATCGCTGCTTTAGAAAATGTACATTTCCTCAGTGGGCTGGATCAATTCATGTCATTGTACAAGGCTATCATGGACAATTACTGCATATTGTCCAGGATGATAAGCAGAGCTTTAGGAGGACTCGGAGGAGCTTTATGATGCTGAGAAAGTGCTATTGTTCTTAGCGAGTAGTCACACTCCAGAGGGAGGCGTACGTGGGGTCCTCTTGTCTACCATAATGGCTGCCATGTTTCCTGGAAAGCTTCTGTAGGGGATTCTTACATCTCCTCAGACGAAGGAGGTGTGAAGAAAACCACTGGAGGACAAGGTGGTTGGAGGTAAACAACAAGGATTTACTTTTAATCTCTGAATATTGCCATTGCCCCCAAGGAGGAGCTGTTGTCTGTAGGCTGTCCATCAAGCTCGGGGGGTTTTGAAGCTCACCCGCGTGTAATGGCTACACTGTAATCACCTAAAAGAGGCACAGAGCGTCAATTTATATTCTTAGAGGAATCATCAGCACTGTACACAATGGAGGGGAACGTGTGCCAAATTTACAATAACACAGCACACAGTGCGCTCGCAGGAGCTGATGGAATATAGAATAATGCATGGGGAGCATATGAGCTTTGAGTCGCGTGTTCCACAGTGCCCGCGAAGGCTCCTGGAGTGAGCGTGGCAACCCAGCAAAACATGGAGGCGTCATTACGGGCTGCCGAGGGAAATTATCTCTTTGATAGGGCCTTTGATACAGTATTAAAGAAAGGCAACTTGGCAAAAGCACAGGCTGCTGCACACAGTCTCATTAGCAGTCCAGAGCACCATCACCTAGTCCTGCTGCCTTCTGTCCACGCAGCAAAAGCGCAGAAGAAAGCCGCTCGAGCTAAATCATCAAATGTGGGCAACAGCAGCAAGGCAAGGAGGACGAGCCTCATCAAGACAACGGAGATGACAGGTCAGAAACGAAAGAACAAATGCCACATATGGCCACCCTCATTAGGGTTACTTTCAAAGGACCTGTTTTTGGTCCCTTAAAGTTAAAAGTGATCTTCAAAGTATTCATTTGGCAAGTGCACTGAAAAGAGGAAATACACATAATGAAATAATATGATTTACGTGCAGAACATAATATGACTATAAAAACACCAGTAACAAAGGCCAAAAAAGGGAACATCCTTTTAAGGTTTTGAATAGGAAGTCCATAAATACGATGCTATATAAAACAGTGAAGTTTTTTTGCTTCCTCTCTGTCAATAAACATGCATGATCAAGCAGCAAAAAGATGACATAAACATCATTGATGCTGTTTGCTTTCATTCTTCACATTGAACAATAAGCTGCTTCCTGATAAGGTAGGGTGGAGTGGTGGGGGTTAGGTCAGGATGGAGCCACCTGTGAACCCTATGCATTATTGTACTGTCTGTGAATATTCCATGATAACAATCCCTCCTCTATATGGGTTTGTATGCTGAGCATGTCAGGTGGCACTCCCTGGCCAGTTTCGTATGATCGTATTTTAGAAGGTGACACTTCACATAGGACTCTTCTCCAAGATAATGGAGTCGCTAGATGTTCATCACTATTCAAAAACAACGACAACAAAGAAAAACAATGTTTGCTAATTTTATCTGAGATTACTTCACAACCTGACATATTTGAAACATGTATGTGATGACCTGCAAGTTACAAACATCTAGTAGTACATTTTAAAAGTAACACATTTTACTTTAAGCTAAAAAGTTTCACAGTATTTAAGCAAGATTAGTAATATTCTTACTCAAGCAGCATGAATCTTTGCTGAAAACGAAAGTGAAATATTCAGCCAAAAATAAGGCCAAATGTTACAATTCACCCGGGGGGTTAACTGAAGGAAGAGAAGGAGGCGCTATCAAAGTGCATCCGAAGTGAATGTTGGAACGTGAATGACAGAGCCATGCCTTGGTTGGTGACTTCTCTTTCAGAGCTCATCACTAAGGTCCTTTCAGTTACTCTTTTAGTGCTGAGACTGCATGTTCCACCGTAAAACATGGCAAGCAGAGAGAGAGAGAGAGAGAGAGAGAGAGAGAGAGAAAGAGAGAGGGAGAGAATGTGCCTGCTAAGTGTAATTAAACATGTTCCTGGGTTTGGGGACTAGGTCCGAGACAGACAGGAGACCCCCTACGTTCCACACCCACACACGCACGTAAACATGCATGCACACACATAGTCACACACATACTGTGCCCCAGCCAGTCGCCGTCTACCTGACAAGTGACAGTCCAATCTGATTAAATGGTGGAAGGGGAGGGGCCTTGCCGGCCTCCATGACAGGCCAAAAGTGATCACCATGGAGATACATAATTACAGCTGTCAACGCATCCTCCTTCCCGCTGGCACCAGTCTGATAACTACCAGCAATAATGATAGACAAAGCCTAGCATGCTCTCGTCCACCTCCAATCACGTTACCCACTCCACGCACCATTAGGTGACACGAAACAGTCACATGAATACACAAGAGCGGTCTCAGAAAAAACTAAAGACATTTTAGTTATTTTTTTCTTTTCCACTGGACCTCCTTTCCTGCTCTCTTTCTCTTCCTCTAGGCCTCTCTGCCCACCACCATCCGCATCCCCACCTCACGTGGACAACCCGCAAGCGCAAGTGTTATTACACAAAACTCCCGCTGTAGCATTAATTGAAGGAAGATATGGTGGGACGAAGACAGTGGGTGGTAGAGCATGCCCATTATCACTTGTGCCTTCAACAGGTCTCACGTTTGGAAACTGCAAATTGCAAAAACTTGCAAGGGCAAAATGTTTGACATTATTTGATCTGCAACCATATGGTGAACACCTCCCTAAGAAGAAGGCTGGGAAAAAAAATAAATATATAAGCAAACAAACAAACAGGACAGAAATGGGGAAGGGAGAAGGGAAGAATTAAAAAAACACAAACAAATCAAGAAAATAATTATTTAAATGGTTCAATTAATATGTTTTTTTTCCCATTTCTGAAGCAGATGTCAAGCGCTCAAAGCTGCCTTTTACTTTTTTATGTGTGTCCTCCTTCGCAAATGCCCTTGCCTGCTACACTGTATCTAATGCTGACAATAGACACACTAAAGATGTTACACTTACCTCCTGCAGGACACTTAGGGGCAAGACAAGTTCATGCTGAGAATACATGCATGCTTTTTTTCTGACTCTGAAGGTTGATTTGCGTTTGCTTTTTATAATTAAGTTGGACCCACATACATATTAGCAAATTAGCCTGTTCTTTTTTCTTTCTTTGTTTCATTTTTTTTACTCCAGAGTAATTAATGAAGTTTGGTCACCTTATTGTTGTCTTCTGGGGCAATTAATATGACCTAATATGACAAAATGAATCAAAAGCTATTGGTGATGTGCACCAAAAACAACTACTGTGAAAGATAATAATAAAACACAACATTTGGGTTTTTTTTTTTTACTTTTTTGATGTTCTATGGATTAATGGGCATGCATGTATCAAAGCTCATAACAGCATCTGAACTCTATTGCACAGTCTGTTCTTATTAAATGGAGAAGACAACATAATTTTAAAGAACACATTTTTAAAGAATTTTCAAAAGATCAAGGAAAGCATGTCAAATTAAGAAGTAACTGTTTCTCTGCATAGAAAGCAGGAGTTCCAGAGGGAGTGGGTTGGCGTGTGGAATGAGTTAGCCATGGATGTTATTGCAGCTGATCCTAAGCTCTACAGTGAGCCCCTGCTGAACTTCTACTATTAATTACATGTTTACTTAGAGCCGTTTGAGCCATAATGGGCTGGCTTGCCCCCCCATCGAGTCCCTCCCCACTTTCAAATGTTCAAAGGACAAGATAAGAGAAGCAAAGGAAAAGAGACTGTCCACTTTGGGTCATGTTATCGCAAGACAAAGCCCTTTTTTGTCTGCTGGGCTATTTTTCTTTAACCTTAACCGCTTTCTTACTAAGGGAAATAAAAGAGAAGCAAAATTATATCAAACAATGGGAAATTAACTGTTTGCAGTGTGACTCAGATTGAGACAGTGATTTCAGGGGTCTCAAGGGAATTGTCTTGAGTAAACATGATAGCTAACTATCGCAGAACATAGAAAGGATTGTCAGATTAAGCAGTTATGCAGATCAAATTCTAGGCTCAGGTGTGCGCCTTCACATTTACTACCTTGTGACTGAGGGCATTAGTGAATGTGTACATAGTGTTTTAAATATATACATATAAAAATAAAGGTTATCAAGGTCAACATCCCTCCTTAATGAAGCCACTGCAGAAATACTTTTCATTCGATTACCCTCAGAATAGTATTTTAAGGACCATGACTGAACAGTTCTTTAAGATCTTCTATAGCATCACTAATTACAATATTTTGTGGGTCACTTTTATATTTAAGTGTGTACCTTCGTGCCACAGGGCCTTTACCTAGTCCTGTCGTTCCAAGGAGCAGGCTTGCGGATTTGTGGTGGGACCCTGAGAGGAAGTGGAAACAAGAGGAAACATTAACTCTTAAATAAAACACAGGAAGCAAGGTTAACTGCCACTCCTTCCACTTAAAGCCATTGGCAGGGGCTATTTTTTGCCCAATTATCCTTGGTTAACAGGATTAATTACTGCACCTTCTTTTCTTTTCTCTCTCTCTCTCTCTCCCAGCCACCGGCCAATAAATCTACAGCCACAGCTCACAGACTGGGAATGCCATGCTAATTAGCATAACAAGTCACAAAATCATTACGGTCCTAAATTGCTTACAGAGACAAACAACATCTAAGGCCTACAGGATGTAGTCTGGGATTTAGGAGGGCTGTTTAATTGAATAAAAATGTTGCGGGGGATAACGCGCGGGCAGAGCGATTGAAGAAGGAGGGGCCAGGTGGTTGATTGACGGGGAGGGTTTCATAGCTTTTCCTCGTCAGCCGCACCCACTCTAGACGAGAGGCCCCTTTAGTGGCAGATGGGGAAAGAGCTGTGTGTATGTGTGTGTGTGTGTGTGTGAGTGAGAGTGCGTGTGTGAGTGAATGTGTGTGTGAGTGTGAGTGTGTGTATTTGTGTGTGTGTGTGTGTGTGTGTGTGTGTGTGTGTCTGTTCTTTACCCCTTGCTTGAATCTTGTGGTGATGCAAGGCTCTGAGGAGTTCATCGCAGAAGAAAGGAGAAACAGCAGCTTATCACTGGTTGCACAATAAACAAAACATGCCTTATTGATGGGTTGAATTTTAATTGATTATGCAGCACTGTTGGAAAGTCTTAGGCAGTCATGAGAACTATTATTCTTGGAAGTAAGTGTGTATGTCTATATAACATCAAATAAACAAATAGAGCAAATCTTTGCAATTAGTTATTAATAAGTCTTATTAGTCTTATAAGTCTAATTAGTAATAATAAGTCTGTTAGAATAATAAAGCTTCAGTTCCTGACATCTCTGTTCACTCCAGAGATGTCATGTACTAATCTCCATCAGCAGCACCTGATTTAATTTTAATGAAGGATTGATGAGCGGAAGCAGGTAGTGGGTGGCTCCTGTAAATACTGGGGTTCCTCAAGGAGAGGTTTAGTTATGCTATCTCACTAACACACGTGAAATCAGAGGTTATTTGGATTTATTTTAACAAACTTTAAAAAAAAAGAAAGAAAGACGTACAGTCAAAGTACACCACTTTATCTCATTTGAAAATGCCAGCTCTTCTGGATATTGTGCAAACATACAATGATGACCCTTCATGAACCACTAGATAACAACTGGCATTTATCGTAACTACTATACTTAATATTTCACACCTTATTAAAGGTTATAACACTGCATACTAAGTAAAACCTTCATATTGGCTTCTTCATTACTGGTTTAGTTTAGTAGTCTGCACAAAGAAACTAAACATATTTACCTCAGAAGTAAGAAGTATAATTCTTTCGTATTAAAAACAATAAATAAATGGAGTATGACAGTGTGCTTTTCTCATGTATAAGGCCAAGCCAAAAGAGTTGTCCGTGCCTGTTTGACAGCTTCAGTCCCTCACTGTAGACCTGAACACATGGTTGTCTATTAAAACTTTCAGCCTCTCCATGTCTCTAATTATGATCAGTCAAGCCTCTTACCTCCTTCATGTTTTCACTATGTAGAAAAATATGTAGAGAGCTTGTTAAACTATGGAATTTACAGTCATTTCCTCACACGCAGGCCCCACAGCACGGTAGCTAGGACTCAGCAATATTTGGAAACCACTTTTGAACATAGTTAGTCATCTCATTCCATACCTACCATGCTAGACCTCGCAGGTCATGTCATTAATTTTCTTGGATAAAAGCCTTGCAAAGTCTACACCAAATTTCAATCATGATTTTACATTTTGTCTTTGATTCTTTGTCAGCCAGTTTTTTTTTCAACAGATTGGATTGCAAGTTGTACATACATTTTGCAACATGTTTTCAGAATGTTTTACCATATTTTCTATTATATTTTCTATTTAAATAAATGTCTAGAAGTAATTTGGTCTTGCAAAAAATTAAAAAAAATCTAGGCTCAGAAGTGTTTCCAAAGAAGAAACAATTTTTTAACTTTTTTAATGGGAGATTTTTAATATTCATTGTAGACGAATAAACCATGTTACTCCACAATGTCATAATTTTTGGAACCTTTTTGTTTTCATTGACTGAGATATTCAATGGTTTTATTTCATAAGTAGACATTTATGTCATGTTGACTTTTTGTCAAGTCAAGTAGAGCTTTATTGTCATCTCAGCCATATATGTATAGTACAGTGAGACAAAATATCATCCTCCTGGACTGTAGGTGCAACATACAACACAACACACTCACAGCACAGACAAACATGAGAGCAAAAAGGGGGACTGGCTTAGAATTTAACTTATATATGTATAAATATATCTTTGGATGTGCTAAAAAAAAACCATACACCAATACCGATTTGTGTTACTACACAATACCAATCTATTGAGCCTTTTTTCACATGGTTCTGGAAATTTGCAAGTTAGTGACTCGTAGTGACTGAATTTGATGCATTCTGTGTTCTGTAGGTAATTTCTGTTACTAATACTAATGCTGGGCAACAATTACATTTTTAAATTGTGATTAATCGCATTGTAAAGCGCAACATTAAATAATTTATTTACAAGTAGTGTATTTCACACCTTTATTTTTAAAGTACTGCTATAAGAACAAAAGTGCAATAACATTTGGGTTGCCAACACTAAACAAATAAGGAGATTTTTAACAGCAGTGTTCCTTTAAACCTATTATGCAAAACTCACTTTAGCTATAATAAGTCTATGGGATATACAAAACATGTTCGTGGAGTTAATTTCACAAAATCACTCTCGCATTAAGACATATCACAAGCTTTATTCTTCACAATATTTTTGGTCCCTTTCACGCCCCAGACAGATGGTCTATTGTGACTTTCAGCGGCCATCTTGGGTCTTTGCGGCTTCCAAATTTAAAAGCTCAAAAATAATTTTGTTTGCAGTTGGACTCATTTCAAAACTAAGACTCTGAAGTTTCATGTACCAGAGAAAATAAAATCTATAAACTTATGTTCAAACAGTAACACAGGATAAAATACTGGATTGTATATATGTGTTTTATGTAGCTATGCTGAATTCAGACGTGCCTGACCACTGCAATCGCAAAAACTTGCTCTGCCCAGCTGGCCAATACTCGCTCAAAACACAATAAAATAACCTCCATGCGCATTTAGGCCCCGTGAACGTATAAGGTATGGTGTGCTCCGCTGCGCCACCAACACCACATGTCCGCCATTTTGTCTGCTAGTTTTACAAGCGTGAATAAGCCAAGCGCTGTGACTACATGCAGAAGCAAGTCATGTGTTGTTGACAGCAAAGAACAGCACACATCCCTACACTTTCTCCCAGACAAAGAAAACCAAAGAACTGCGTGGCTTTCATTTCATTAATTTCGATGGCCATGTTCCATCAACAATCGCTTTTGTTCCACCAAAAGTATTTAAAGATGGAATGGAAAATTTGAATAAGGAACTATCTTCAGCATTGTGGAGGATTTGTATCTACTGTCCATGACAAGTCAGTAGATGAGGGAGTTGTAAGAACTTTCAAATAATGACTTTTGTTTGTTTTGTTTCATTTCGCATGTGTCAATTGAGCAGCGTGAGGGGTGGGTGGAGCATGGGATGGGTGGGGCATTGCCAGCAACAGTTAATTGCATGAAAGGGACAGAGCACTGAAATGGCTTGTTTTGAAATCGACCAAAACTGTAAAGATTAAAACTGGATATATCTCTTTATTTGAGAGTGATTTTGTGCAAAGAACTTGCAATGAACATGTTTTGTATAGCCCACAGACCTATTATAACTTGTTTTATTAAAAGTGAGATTTGCATAATATGTCCCCTTTAACACAGTTACACAGTTATAGTTAGAATGTTTATTGTAAATGAATGTAATCAAATCAAATATAAAACCAAAGCTATTGGCCACTGCAGGGCATTATAGAAATACAAGTGCATCGTTATAGAAAAACAAGTTACCCTCATAGTCCAGAGCATTAATGTGGACAAAAATAATAGGAGTGCTATGCCTGTCAGCTGTTTTTTGCGGGGGTCAGGCATCCCATTACTTTTGTTAACGTAATGATTTCTTAAAAACCTGCCTTAATTGTCAGCGTTAAGTAAATAATGCGTTAACGCGATAATAACACTTTAATGTGTTCAGTACCTTTAAAAACACAGACATTTTTGCAATTTCAATCTTTTCTGTAAGAATTTTTCAAACCATTACCTAGCAACTGGAAAACAAAAAAACAAGTCTGGGCTTATCTCACCTGAAACACGGAATACCATGTTTGAATGGAATACCACATAAGTTGTTATGAAATGAATCAGTTATCCTTTTTTTAATTCTTTATCTCAAGGCTGCAAGCAGCAGTGGTTAGCACAGCCGCCTCACAGTAAGAAAGTCATGGGTTAGATAGCTGGCCAGGGCGTTCTAGTTCCTTTCCTATGTGCAGTTTTAATGTTCTTGTCACGTCTATGTGGGTTATGTCGGGAACTCTGGTTTCCTCCCACGATCCAAAAACATGCATTTACAGTGAACTGGACATGCTAAATAACCCCTAGCTGTGAATGGGTATGCAACCTGTCTAGATATACCATTTTTCTTGTATTTTACAGTTTCTTACAACATTTGAGCATTTTTATGTCCAAAAAACAATCATTATTCGCTTTTACATGATCTCTTCAATATCTTAGAATTCAACAGTCTAATATATGTTAATGGACTCTGCTCTTGTCCTTTACTGTGTATCTCATTCAAAAAGTAGTCCACACTGAAACATTCCTTACTTCAACTTCAGTGCATCTGAGTGTAGTTAATGTGCTAAAGGCATAGTAAGTGAACAAATATAAACAAGTTGGTTCTCATGACAACACAAAACAATTCAAAAAAGTGTTTTTGTTGCTTAGTTTCCAAATATGGATTATATGGAGTATGTTTTATAAAAAATTGTGTCATCTAAAACTAAGATCGTAAAATGGGCCTTTATTAAGACAATTATGTGAATCAGTGCATTCAATGCATTACCTAAAACATAAGTGTAGCAGCATCACATGTATGAAGAGAAGTTTTTTTTATGTGGGTGCTGGTGCTTCTTCGTTACTCTTCGTTTTGGGGGGCGGGGGTTAACATTCCAAAATGTGGGGGTGAGAATGGTGTCGCTGGCAGAAGCTAACCAGTTTAGCCCCAGCCTCCACCATTTGCCTGCTTTCACTAACCTGTCCTGACAAGTAACCAGATTAGCGGAGTCTTCCATCAGTGCAGGGGAGCAGAAAGAGCAGATGGAGTACTCGGCTCATGCCCCCCATGCCCTGCCCACCCACCCTCCTCCCCAGCTCACTGGCACACTGCTTAGCATGCACAATGACTGGGGCCTGGGCCCGCTGCAATCAGTGTACTATCAGCAAATTGCTGCTAACAGCTTTGTATGACGCTGTTCAGGGAATAGCATGGCTCCGTCTTCATATACCCATATACTTCCATTCTATTCCCTAAAAGAAAAGGGAGGACAAAAACAACAGCAGCTAGCACACTGAAATTGGGGAATATGCCAGAGCGTGTTTATCTAAACACCCACCTCCTTAAAGGAGACTGCAGACGAAGTGATTAGCGAAAAGCCAATATCGAATTAAAGCGGTATGAGTGTGTGTGACAGTGTACACATTTCCTCATTAGGGCAAAGGAACAAGAAATAAAGTCGCCCAGACACAGCAAAACACCCACAACCCAGCAAAAAGGAAATAACGGAACGAATGATTTTAGTATTGGGGAGAAAAAAAGGAGGGGGTGGGGCAGTGGTGGGGGGTAGTTGGGGGAAGGCAGGGAATTGAATTGCAATTTATAACACTTGTCATCTGCTGGGATAAACTGAGCTTGTCTTTTTTACAGTTTCTCTGCTAAATATCACTAACTTTGCTCAAAGTGAGCAGATGGGCCCACTAATTAGCTCAGTTCATGCTGCAAGTTTGTTTATAAAGAGAGAATGGGGATCCAGACATCTTGACACATTTTATTAACATATCATACCTTTAAGCTCTGCCTCGCAATACCCAGAAGGCTTTTCACTTTGCACATGCAACACACACGCAGACATGGCTGCAGACACTCACACACTTACACAGGCGCACACACATAGGAAGAAACAAACACTCTCTATATGGGGTATTGAATATGCATTAAAATGTGTAAAAGCTGTACCCGTGTGTGTATGTGTGTGTGCTCATGTGTCATGAGAGAGAGAATCTGAGAGACACAAAGCAAGATCGATCCATTGCGTGTGCCTGCGTGGGTGTGTGTATTTATGCTTGTATTTAATTAAGCCATGTGACAGTGTGGGTGGGTATCACTCATAGCCAGTTTGAGTATGTTGCACAGAAAGAAGACTGGGGGATTCCTGAACATCATCAAATGTGTCACCCAGAAACCCCACTGAGCCCTCATCTAGCCCTCAGACTCTCCAGCTCTGACCACAGTTGCCGCTCCCACAGCTCAAACAGAGGGACTAAAAGGTAATGTGTTTAAAGAAGGACCTGTGGAGCTACAGATAGAGAGAAACACACTGAACCAGACAGAGCAGTGAAGGGGATGAATCAGTGAGCTCCAAACAGGCTTTAGAGGAGCTCTGGCTTAGACCTCATTAACCATCCACTGCTCCCCCACCTACCTCCTACCATCCCTCTCCACTGCTCTCTTTCTCTCTCTTCCTCCTTTTTTCCATGTCTTTCTCTTTTTCATTACCTCTCTTTCTTTTCTCTCCTTCTCTTCCCATTTTGCTTCTCTTGCTTTCTTTCTACTCATCATTTTTTCTTTTTCTTTTTTCCCCCCTCTCTCTTTTCATCCTTCTATTTTCTCTTCTTTTCACTCTTTTTCTTCCCCCTCCCTTTCTGTCTTTTCTCCCTTTCTCAGGCTCCCTCTTTTCATCCACCTCTCTCACTCTCTTTCTTTTACTTTTTACTCTGTCTCTTCCCCCCCCCCCCCTCTCTCCCACAGCATCTGGCAGGAATGTGTAACAATTCACACTCATTCCTCTCAGGGTGTGTGGTCAGAGACCTGAGGCTGCTGACATCCAGGAGGCTGAAGCTCACTGAACAGCTGGACCTAAGAACATCAGACAACATGCAGAAGAGAGATGGTACCCTCCTCACCCCTCCTTCCACTGCCCCACACACAAGGGGCAAATTTTTAGATTAAAGAGAAAAAAATAGATTAAAAGAGTTCACACAAAAATAGCACTAAGCAGCAGAATATCCATGACACACACACACACACACACACACACACAGACACACACACAGACACAAATATACACACAAAGATAGCATTAATGCACACAACAAATGGCCATAGCTCTGACAAATTGGATTGGGATGATTGCTATGGTTACGTTACACAAGTGGGTGTAAGAGCTGTAAATTATTACAGTTTTCTGGTTCTGTGGCTTCAGAGGGCTGCAGAAAAACTGTGCAATAAAGACGACCGCACTTTAACCATCAATGTTTGTTTTCATTTTTCAGATCGATAAAATCCACATGTCCATTTCCTTCTGACATAAAACACACCAGTCAACCTGTAAACAAGTCAGAATTATAAAATATTCAAAAAAAAAAAAACACTGATCGATAGGCTGCCTTTGAAACCAATCAATAAATTCCACTAAAAAAAACTCTACCGTCTTGGAAGTATGTGTTTTTCCCCCTTCTGCTAGGGACTGGCAGAGAAAATAAAAAACTACAATTTGATTCTGAAGAAGTCAACTTTTACAGAAACCAGAAAGACATTCCAACAAGCAGACAAAAATTCACATCATAACCCATAGGATTAAACACAAAATCCAATTGATTTTAAGCAGTGCAAAACAAAAGTAAGAAATAATGTTACAAGATACAGTAACATATCGTCATTAAGCAGGAAGGTATACAGGAGAGGTGGATTCTGTTTCACAGGTGAGGCAGATAAAGCAGTTCTTCCACGATTCCCGGTAGCAGGAGCAGCAGGGCTGAGTTTGCAGGGCTAAGGAGGGAGGTTGGGGAAGGGCCAGCCACGGGCAGCCTGCAGGCATGGCCCTGTTCCAAAACCTACACCGCATAAGTGTGCACCAGGGGGAAGCCTGCCAATGAAGGGGGGACGTCTGCAATTACAGCAGCACCACAGCCAGCCCACAAATATAAAAAAGCTTACATATTCTCAATCTCTGCCACTGCCGCGGGTTACATTAAATCTTAAATGGGTGAAACACATATGCACCCCCGCTCAATGCACATCAACACAAGATTGTCTAAATCTAAATTTCTAGGAACTCAATGCATTTCCTCCTTGTACAAACCTGATACAGTGGTATTAACATGGATGCAATAGAAACGAAAACTTGTTTGGTGGTGATAGCAATAGCATTTCTGTGGGCCGATGGTATTTTAAGTCATCTTATTAACACTTTTAAAAAGAAAAAAAGATGCCACAAAATGTGCTTTGAGCGGTGTCACAGAGGAATCGTTATAATTCCTTAAAGAACCGTTGTAAAATGTCATCTGTCTTTATTCTCCTTTAAAATCACATATTGTTTGAAAGTAAAACAAAGATCCTCTGCTGACCAAAAAAAAAGTTTTCTCAATGTATTAATTTATTTCTAATTTTAAAATAAAAGTATGATGTTCGATGCATCGTTCAGATGATGTTTATCCATAATGAGCTGAAATTAACAACTCAAACATACAGCAAGTTTCACGGCTGAAGGCCGTGTGAGGCCACTGGTTTTTGTTGTGTTTTTCCTGTCCTGTTCTGTTCTGTTTTTCATGGGTCTTGGTTGGGTTTTTTGGGCTTTTATTTTGAAGCCGCCATGGCATGTGTGTTTTGTAGTCCTTTGTAGTTTTTGTCCGTGTGTTTGTCATGTGTTCCCCTTAGTCCCACCTGCATAGTGTTTTACCCCTGATTGTCTGTGTATATAAGCCCTGTTCTGTTTAGTATTCCTCATGTCTCCATCGCCGCATGTTTCCTAGAGGTAAATCACGAGGGCCAGTACCATCCAGCCCTCGTGACAGCAAGTGTTAATTGCAAGGTCTGTGCATTTGTGAGAGGGAGGGGAGAACTAGAGTTAGGTACACTGTAAATTTCAATAATGTAACTTTTAAAAAATCTTGCAAATTCATGGCCTGGATCAGTCAAGTAAAGTTACTTAACAAAATGAAACTTTTACTATTGAGTAATTTAAGGTTACAACAAGCTTCAGTTTTTATTAAGTAACTTTACTTGAATTTGCAGGATATTTTTTGGTTAACTTGTTAATAATCACAATTTCCAATCCAACTTCTTTAGCTCAAAGTGAAACTAAGTGAAACTGATTGGAAGAATATGTAAGCAGATAACATCATAAACTAACATATTTAAACTGTGCTAAGCCCTGTCTTTCAATTATTATTTATATTAAGTGTTAACAGCGGATTTTATGTATATATATATATATATATGAAACAGGCCTCTCAGGAAGGTTCCCACTGTGCTCCTTTCCTCAGAGTTGGGGGATTCAGATTGCACCAAAATGCTGCTCCCCCACAAAGCAGAGGCTGTAAGAAAAGGTCATCTGCAGCGGGGCAAGAAAACACACATTGTCCAGGCTTTAGCTTTAATACCTTAAACCCTGCTCACATCCAGGCTACAACCACCTTTCTTCTACAACTGAAAAGTCAGCGCTGGCCAATCAGAACTTAGAGACACCGTTATCACTGGGATTCAGGTGATGGTGCTTTGAGGAGAGTTCGGCCACACCTCTGACCAGCAGCATTCAGCTGAAGCTCAGCCACCATGCAGTGCAGGAGAGATGAGAGATAACATTTTCACAGAAATCAAAACCCCATGCCCATTTGGAGGCCATTCACTCATGTCATGCCTATCATTACCTGTGTGGATATCCAGCACACAAATACACATACATGCATACAGAGAAAGCATAATTTCATGCTGAGTTTTCTTTATTTCTGAAAAATACTGTCAAAAAGCATGGATATTAAACTTTTAGCAGATACCCCATTTGTGATACAGTCAGAAGAACACAGTATTATTCATTCAATTCAAAATCTAGCACACCTGATTTAATTTAATAAAGCTTAATTTAACCCTTAGAAGCTATTGAATCATTAAACCTGTATGGTGTAACTTAATATTAATTATAGGCATTTGTAGCTCATGGTATTTTTTGCATTTATTTGTAGTTTTAGTAGCATTAGTAATTTTTATTTGATCAAATTTTATCAGACACTTTTTAAAGAAATTTGCTGGACGTGATCTCAAAAAAAGCTGAGAAGTTGTGATACCATGCTGCCTTTAATTAAAAGGTCTTGTTAGCAGCTTTCATCATTTTGCCCAAAAGTTAGTCGGGTAAGAACATTCCTTTATGTATATACATATGTATATATTAGAGAAAGACGATTTCCATTTAATAATAGTAACAATGAAAACAAGTGCAATTAAAGTTTTAAAGTAAGCCTATATTATGTTTTCTTAAATTTTGTTTATATGTTTTTAGGCAATAAATCAGTGAATAAAAGAGAACAGTTTCTTTACTTTTTTGGCAACTTTTTTTTTTCATGATTTTTAAGGCAAAGTTAACTTTCCAGGTATTACTGTTCATCATTTCAGCTATTCAAATATGGCCAGGCATACACAAGTGAGCAGATTTGTCAGTGAATCTTGAGGTCTTGTGTGGCCAGTTGTGGGTCTAAGAAACAAGGTTACAAAGTTGTTTCCTACCAACTAAAAATCAAACCTACACATTAAAAATGTGAAAAAGAAACAGCATGTCATATTTTTTCTGTATTGATATCTTTTAAAAAACATGATTTGTTCAATTCAAACTATTAGGCAGCAAAACAAACTCATTAAAATGTATCAGTCAGTGGGGAAACACATACAGAAACAATCGTCACACCAAAGTCTCTGACATAAACATAAAACATATACTTGAGAGATATATACATAATCATGTCTTTTTAACAACCAACATCAAATTCTAAGGACATTTTCCTTAGCTAGTTAGTTGGATGCTTCATCTAAAAATATACAACATTTATCCTGCCCTGATTTCAAGTACATTACTAACATAGGTTCAAAATCTCCCCTGGACCAGCAGTACACATCATGTGTGAAAGCCACACTGTCCTAGGCTAGGGTTCTTAAAACAATAAATCAATACTTGAAGAGAGGAAACAGAGAAAGGGGAATTAAAGAATAAGAGGACAGAGAGAGAGAGAGGGCGCGAGAGTGAGTGAAAGAAACAGAGAGAACAGGCAGACTGCTGCTTGACAAATATTTGGAGATGTGGTGCTGTTTTCATTGCTGACATCAACATAAATTTGTATTGCAGGGCCCAGGAGACTCAGCATGAATTCTGTTGTGAGAGTGGACAAAAAAAAAAAATATATATATATATATAGAATAAGATCTTATTTTTTTCTTCAAAGAAAGACCTGAAATAAAAAGTCTGATGTACTTGTAGGAGACTTGTAACAGCCCAAGCTCAGCCCAAGCCCAAACTCAGTACTACGGGGACCAGAATGGCCAAGGGCGTGGTGTATAAGCCACAGGCATGTAGGAATATGTCTAACATATTGTGGAACATATCATTCAGGCTTGGAAGATGGAGGGGACATTAAGTCACTCTCCATTTGTTTCCCACCCAAATATGAACAAGGTTATCCACGCTAGGCAGATCAATCGTAGTGAATGCCATCAACCCGCAAAGCTACTTGACAAGATCTGGGGCTGCAGGTGGGGTACCTATCTAAATTAAGGTCAGTGTCTTGGCAGACCAGTTCGACCTGGAGTTCAGGGCTATGGTGTCCTTAAACAGTGCCACACCACTGCCTTGTGCCATCAAACAAAGTAATTGTCAGAGTCACACTCTGAGAATCCCAGTCCATTAACCCTCCTGTAATGTTCGTATCTCATGAACACCAATAATGATCCTGGGTCAGTTTGACATAGGGGATGTTTAATTATCCAACAGTGTCAGAAACCAAAATATCCCAATAAACATTGGTTATATCTCATTATTAACTCACTCACTAGCCATTTCAATCAATATTTGTTGTAATGGTGTTCTTTACCTCTTGCAGGTCATGGTTCAATGAGGCTCAATGTTTTTTTTTATATAAAAAATGCATTTTAAAAAGACCTACACATAAACCACAACAGTTTTACATGGCATTGATTATTACAAAAATTTGTTTTATAATTTATTTTTTTAAATTTTAGATTCTTTCTCCATCCTGCTTTTTAGTGTAGAGCTGCATGTTCAATGCAATCACTTGTTGCCCAGATTTTTATGCTGTATTTGGCTGGTTTGGAAGGCATATATTGCCTAACTGGGCAGCAACCTCTGAATGCCACTAGCCTTTCATCCACTGTGACATTAGGGCCTGGGATATAGAGTAGAGGAAGATGTTCAACCCATTTGTCCCACACTGTCCTAATAGCTGCCAGCTTGTCTCTCCCCCATCTGACAGCCTCTCGACTATTAAATCGGATCACACTCTGCAATCCCAGACTGGCTGTTGATTCATCCTTTGATTCATAGACCACAGCCAGGATGAGGACACCCAAATATGAATGTAAATGCATTTTATCCAGCTCTTAAGACTACTGTTGCTGCACTGTGTTGTCTTTCATGTCTTTTATGTCTTTATGTTCTATCTGTGAAGAGGGTGTT
>JBBPDB010000002.1:8242344-8265312 GCA_037974465.1 Brachypetersius altus | reverse complement strand
CAAAGTTACCTGTACCAGAGCAACACAAGTCAAAAGAAGGGGCTGAGAGCAAACACTCCCGGGGATCCAAATAACAATGATGGGGTCCTGGGGAGCCACAAAGCCCAGTGGACCCTTTGTTTCTCCAGGAGGGCCTGCATGACAATCCCAGGCTGACAGACAGCTCAGGGGGGCTGAGGAACCTGGGACAGGGATGCATTGTTCCTCTCCGCGTGTGCAAGGTGCACCTCCTTCCACCTTGACAGGAAACAGAGGCCCAGCTAAGAATAAGCTGGGCAGGCCAAAGGCTTTCCAAGCTAAATTGCTGGTAAAAAAAAAGAAGTTCTCCTTTGAGTCGCAGAGCTAACCTGTTGTGGTGAGGGGGTGGAGAGTGGAGGAGGGAAAGAGGGAGAAACAGGAAGGGAAAGGGGAGGGATGGAGAGAGAAAGAAAGAGAGAGAGAAAGAGTGAGTGAGTATGTGTGTGTGTGAGAGAGAGAGAGTGCTGCTGTTTGAATTAACCTGCCATTTTCATACTCTTTAAAAGGTAATAATTATGCAAGCAGCTGGAAACTTTTGGGGCTAGAATTAAAAGCTAAAAGCATAGTTCTTGTTTGATTTTTGTTTGTTCTGCCGTGAATGGCCATCAACTGGGAAGCTGAGTTTTCCCCCCTTTTTCACAATTGCTAGGGGAATTTTTTTCTTTTCGACATTTTCCCCCGGTCCTATTTTTTTTCTCTTATCTAACACATACAAATTGAAGGAAAACCAAATGCATGTAAATGTTGTGACATACAGAAGAGGCCTGTGAGTAAACAGAAGTAGGTGAGAATTGGGAAGGGTAGGGTAAAATCCCCTCAGGTGGCAGGGGCAAATATACCCCTTCTTTCCTTCTGAGACTCAGCCCTGTTTCAGCAGGCTCGATAAAAAGAGCGATAGCGTGTACGAGAAGAGGTGGATCCAGCCGGATGGCGAGAGTCTGATTATTACCGTAAAAGCCGGAGATAACAAGGTAACAGCAATGGGCAGGCGAACAATGGAGCCTCTATTACCTGGGTACTAGCTGTTATTTGCTGCCACAGTGCGTCTTTCCCCCCTGCCTTTCCTTGAGGACAATGGTTGAAAATGGGCTTTTTCCATATGCTGAAGAGTGGCAATGAAGCTTTCGCTGGCTTTGAAGGCAAAGACTGGATATGAGGCCAGGCCTGCATGGTCAGTTGAAACATTTGTTGACATGTTACCCCCAACTTCACCTACAGACTGGCCTGCAGGCCAGAGTCAGTAGAAGCACTAAACATACAAACACCCAAATGCACACAGCTGCACCCTGTGGCACATGCTCACCTAATCAGTACCTGTTAGCCCCTTAAATCTTAATATCTTAACTGCAC
Source organism: Brachypetersius altus (assembly GCA_037974465.1). NCBI lineage: Eukaryota > Metazoa > Chordata > Actinopteri > Characiformes > Alestidae > Brachypetersius > Brachypetersius altus. The sequence goes on along the minus strand of JBBPDB010000002.1, from coordinate 8,263,944 downwards.
AACACATCATACTCTATCATGTATCATGAGTAGCTCGTCAGCTCATTGCTAGTCTGAAGTTACAGTGTTTGACCCTTTAACTCCTGTAACTTTTGAAGTGGGGCCACCATGTATCACTACAAAATTGTGCCAAATTGTGATGGCTAGACAACTAGATCAGGCATCTCCAAAAAGGCAGGTGTTGTCGGGTGTTCCTTGTATACAGTGGTTGGTACCTACCAAAAATGATCCTTGGCAAACCGGTGACATGGTCATGGGCACCCAAGGCTCTATTGTGTGGGAGACAAAGGCTAACCTCCCTGGTACAAATCCAAAGAAGTAACTGAAAATTTATTCTGGCTATGACAGAAATGTATCCAAACACACAGTGCACTACAGCTTGCTGCCTATAGGCCACATATAGGCCCATTCTTTTTCCTGTCCAGTGTCAGAGGACACATGGACACATGAACACATGAAATGATCAGAACAAGACTATGGAGTAATGGAGGATGGTGACCTGGTCTGATTAATCACATTTTCTTAAACATCATGTGGAGAACTACATCTGTGTTAGTAGCTTACCTGTGGAGGAGATGGAACCAGAGCAAGCCAACAGAGATGGGGTGATACTTTGGCCAATAGGCCTACTTTGGGAAACTTTGGGTCCTGGCATTTATGTTTCCTTGTTCACATATTACCTCCCCAAATAATGTCACAGACACACTTTAATGGCAACAGTCCCTAACCACAGTGACCTCCTGTTCAGGAATGGTTTAAGAATCATGACAAAATTCCCCAGATGTCAATCTGATCAAGCATCTGTGGGATATACTTGAAAAATGAGTTTGATCTATGAAGACCTTAAAGGGTCTGCTGTTGAAGCAAAGTGCCAGATACCACAGCACACCTTCAGAAGAAGGTAAGCATAGGGTGTCTAGAATTTACTTAAATACACAAATTGAATGGATTAGTTTAAAATGCAAACAACCTCTCTCACACACATATATATTAAGATGTGGCAAATCTAGCTCAGTAACATGGTGTTTTGTGTAGACAATACAATCCTGCTGTAGTCTCCCATTCAGCAGGCATTTGGCAAAGCATTTTTCACCTTCATTACCCGAATAATTCTTTAAGCCAGTGACTCCATGATTTTCCATTCATGAATACTTTCCACGGTATTAACAGTTTGATAAATCCGCTTTCGAATGTTATGGCAGCCTTGTCCAGCTTTTCTTACAACATTAGGCAGAATGCTAATCTCATTCTTCAGAATTGTGTACAAAAAGGTGTATAAAAAGACCGTGCCAATATAATAACAATGGAAAGGATCTTAAGCCTAAGCGAACACCCAAATTAAAACATTATAAAAATTTTAAAATAGAGGTTCTATCAAGTCCATGATCCAACAATGCCTGAATAAGTGAGGTAATGTTGACTGACTCCAATGTAACAATTCTTTTGTAACCAATGAAACTATGCTGTGCATTGCAAACTTATATCCTTCTGTCATTGAATTAAAGTGCCATTTATATATTTACACACACATACATACACATGCATTTGTGTCAAATATCAGTCTTCATAAGACAGTCAGGTCTGAAACACTTCATAAAACAGCATTTTAACATTTTTAATGTTTACATATATTTGTCTTTTTAACTGAAAATATGAAGTGTGTAAAATTTGGTTTTTTTTCCACTATAAGGGCCCCTTAAATCAACCGAAACCACTAAACCACCTTTCTAGAGCTGCTGCCACTGTGGGTCTAAAGCTCAGGTACCAGAGTTTGAGTCCAGTGGTTGGCGACAGTGGTGAGGCGGCTGTGGAGCAGCCAAGGATGCTGTGTCCTGCGTGTGAAGCAATCGTATGGGCAGATGTGCCTGGTAGTTCGCTATGATATGGAGATATGGGGAGTGGTCAGCAAGAGTGGTGTGTGGATTCGTGGCCCATGTGAGGGGGGTGGGTTGCAACTCCGTGTGTAAAATCTACACATCTACTCCGTTTAGCTCCCAGGACAATGCCCTCTGGCGCGAGCCACGAAGATGCATCCAGACAGTGGGCGCCCCCATGTGAGTTTAGTGCTTTGCCCCCCGAGAACAGGGAGTAGTGGAGGTGGAAGTAGGGCTCGTGATTGGGGCCTCTCCTGAACAGTTGGAACTACTGGCAGAGAAGGCAGAGGGGTAGAACCGTGACGAGGAACAGTGACTACAGTAGCTACTAATCTCCTGGAGGGGAGTGTTCGCCCAGGAGGAGGAAGAATGGACGTGGTGTTCCACCACTATCCCCTTGGACTCCACCAGTTCAAACAGTTGTGGTAACGAGCTGTCAGGGCGGGTCTTGGGGCCTTTTTTAAGACTGGGCTAGCCATGCTGAAGGCACGCAGTACTCTGAATGGATTTGGGAGGAAGTTGGACAAAGAGGATTTTTCGAGCGGCCGAAGAGGAGCAGCCTTGCCATGTTGGGGTCGTGTGAGCGGACTCGGGTACCGGAGTGGGGAGGTGGCTGCTTCGCGGTTTAGGAGACTCTCTCTCTTTCTGTTGCCTTTCAGGAGTCCTGTCATCGAGAGAGGGATGGCCGAGCGGGGTGTGGTGGGAAGTAGCTCCATTGGAAGAGAGTGGAAACCCCAGCATGGCGGTGAGACGGATCTACTAGCACGGAGACTTGCTGCAAACCCCAGCCGCCTAACAGGGAAATGGCTCAGCCTACCGGGTGTGAGTGGGGTAGAGGTTGGTCTGAGGTCTCTGTGCTTGGTTTTATAGGTCCTTTGCCATGTTGGAGGAGAGGAGGGCACTGAGGCGAGTCGCAGCACATTGGACGATTGGTGGGATACATGAATGTCGCTCCAGTGTGCTGTGAGGAGCCGAAGGAAGGACAACAAGATCGGTTTGAGGAAAACGTATCACCCAGGGGCCGTGTGTGGTGCACGAGGGACAATGGGCACTGCCAGAGGGGTCTGTTTATTTACTTTGGTTAGCGCTGGGCCCTGTCATGGAAGCAAGGCCCGGTAACCAATAAGTTGCTTTCTAGTATTCTTTTTCTTCTTTTCTTTTCCCCTTTCTCACATTATTGGCTGTTTAGCTAGGTTTAGTTATTTATATTTTTATATCTGTGTTTGTTTCTCCTTCCCCTTGTCTGGTAAAAACATATCTATATGCAGTGAAACTATCACTAGAGTGGCGTGTAGAGAAGTAAATCTAATTGCTGTGATTATAGGGTTTCGTGCTGTATGCTCGAAACCTTTGCTTTGACAGTCTGCTGGGGAGATTCAAACCAGGAAGAAACCATATGTGTGACCAGAGCCTTAACGTGGAGACAGTCAATAAAGTATAGAAACGTATTTTCTGTTGTGGTGTGGTTCCTCTCCATTGTCTGTGGCCCGAGAGATACGAAAGGGTAAAAAAAAAAAAAGAAAACAAACTTAAAAAGAAAACCAAATAAATAATATGGTTGGGACTTATTTATCCCAGGTTCCCACACATATAATACCAAAAATGGTTATTTGGAGTTATGCCATTACAAAAACCCTTTGGGGCCCCTCAATAACCTTTCCTTTAAGTGCTTGTAGCTAAATTTTTAAAAGGGAATTCTTTTACATTTTCTACATAACTAAAAAGTTAAGATGTAAACAAAGTCATTCAAAGGGGTTTGATGTGAAATACTCCATTCAAGAGAAACCTATTGAGTCAGAATTGTTCACAGCAGTGGTGATAGTAACCAGACGTCCAAAATATTTGATGACTCTTAAAGCTACTTCACAGAAAGTTTAAACATGGAACAATTGCACATACTCTACTTGAGGCCTGGGACTTAGATTGATGATCGTTTAAGATACAGTTTTAGCCTAAAACATATTTTCAAAAACATATTCAGGGTGGAGAGGTAAAGCCAAGTCAAACCTACAAATTAATAATCCAATTGTGACATCTGGATAGAAAAAGAATGAGCATTACAAACATTGTAAACGCTGTAACAAATTTTTAAGCACAGTTGAAGTCCCCTTTAAAGAATCTTCTTTTGTATGAACCCATTTTAGTAACTTTATTTTTAAGTAGGTCAAAATATTACCACATTTTTGTATTCAGTTTTACTTACTTTTTTCAATCCATTACATTACTTTTGGTTATTGCTGATTGAGTATTTGATCCATTATTCAAGAAATTCAGTACATGTTTGACTCAAGTAAATGGCACAACAAACATGATGCCTGCTCATGTCTTCTGGGGTAACATATTAATTTTGGGGACATGTCCTGTCCAGTTTTGAAAAGTGTGGGGAATCTGCATTTTTGTCTATGTTTACTGAAATAGATGTCTGCTTGGAAGAAATCAACAACAGAATTAATGCACCACGCAAAGGTGTTACCTTTCCTTAAATGTGCAAACATACCAATGGGCAGCAAAGTCTGATTCTGATGTGTCTTACTCTGTGGAGATATAAAAATATGAAAACACATGCAGCATGGGCCAGCGAAGAGACGGTCAGAGCATTGATCCGGCCACAGCATGGGAGAGGAGTACACTTCCTTTAATCAGGAGCAAGGCCCAGAGCCCCTGGCTCCCCAGAGGTTCCTCTCAGATAAAACTGTCCTAGAGCACAACTGGCTGAGATGAGGGAGAGAGAGTCAGGCCTGAGGGCCTTGGCACAGAGCAGGTCCAGCACTGGGTCTCAAAGAACTCATTATTCCCTACCTGCTGAACCTCCACTGGAGCAGGCTGAATCCAAAATCGGCCATATACAGAGAAGGTCCCAAGGCCAGCAGTGCTGGATGGCGAAGAGGGGCTTGTTTTCAGGGGGGCGCAGTTTGATATTCCTGGTGCCATGCCAAAGCCCTGAGCTGCTGACCAAATTTGGTGTTTTTTTAAATCATTTTGGACATGGCTAATTGTTCTTTCTCCATCTCCGATGACCCTTTCAGGTGTATTTTGTTTTGTTTTTTCCCCTCCATGTGTGCAAATGAAGTTTTCACCCAGGCAATCACACCTTTAATTAAATTAAAACAAAGGTGCTAAAGCTGTTGATTGTCAACGCAGAAGGGGACAGTGGTGGGGAGGGTTGGTGGGGGTAGCTTAGAATGCAATGAATATCAATGCATGATGAGTGACTGAGCTCCCCCAGCTGTCAGCCAAATGAATGTGAATATTCAGTTCTTTCCCCTCCACTTAACTTCCATTTAGCTCTGATAACATTTTATTAGCTTTTCCCTTGCACTGATAAACGATAAGTGATCCACGGAAAAACAGCTTCACGTTCATGTTTATTCCAAAGATGTACTCCTTCCTGCCATGTTTTTAATTTTTCTTATAGCGTTTTCCCCTGTTATTACATCCTCACAACTGGTGTGGATCAAAATGTGTAATTTTATTTGTATGTGTATTCATTTACATTGCATTTATGAGCCGTACCAATAGTGGCTCACATTAACAAGCTGTTTGTGCTCCACTGAAATATGCTGAGAGCTCTGGTATTCATCACCATGGATTCAGTAGCTTATACCGGAAAAGATGAGTACTAATCAGACATTCTGAGAATGGCAGCAGATTCTCGGAAACTTTATAAAGTCCCTGTAGATCATTAATGAAGGCATCCATCAAGAACTGAGATAAAGTTTGGGTGTAAAAGGTCAGATCTTCCATTCTCTCTCGCTCTCTCCTTCTCTCCCTCCTCCTCTCCTGTGTCTCCTCCGCTCCAGCACACCAATGTCAACACATCCTCCTCATGTCAAGACAGATTGGAGCGCTGGTCTGATGCTAGGCCCTGAGCTTCAATCATTACTCTCCCATGCCCTGCTCCACATATTGATTTTGATGAAAACAACTTGCTAATCCAAATAAACACCATGTCAGCAAGCCATTCAAGCTAAAAGAAATATTAGCACAGCATGATCTGCCAGCCAGGCAAGTCCAGGGTCCTCCAGTGCTCCTGCCCTAGCTGAGGCGCAAAGGGAGAGGCGAGGCACACAGTAAGATCTGTGGAACACACACAAACCTGCACCTACAAGCTCATGCTACCCAGCAAACCAAGACAGAAAAGCTTAAGTCAGCTATTCAAGCGACTTGAAATTTGAGAACACAGTACAAAGTATAGGTGTGCCTCGCCTTCTTTTGTAAGATCATTTATTTCAGTGTTATGATATATTGTGTTTAGTTTTTCATTAGGGCTGACCTGAACAATTTGAATACTCACATTTGTTTGCTATGTTGATATTCAGTTTTATGTTCATTATTATGCAGTTTCGTATTTTCTCAAGCAATTCAAATGTGCAATTAGAAGCTGGTACAACATGGAGAAAAGTTTGACTAATTGTAATTATAAGTTCATTTGATCTTCATTTCCTTCATCTCAGCTTCAGGGGGGATTATCAAGTTTTATTTTCTTCTCATTATTTCTAATGAAACACTTTTTTTAGCAGCTTTAAAACTGTACAGCACCAATAACAGATCTGATCACTGCAACAAAATCACAATCCCTGTTTTGTCCACTATCAGAGTAGAGTAGCCCCCACTCACCATTAGTTGTTCTGCTACTACCCATCTACTCATACTAAAAGATCATCACATTGAAATAAATTACTGCAATTCTATAGAAAGTGAGAGTGGTTTCATAGATTTCAGTGGGGCATTTTAGCAGCATTAAAACCAGACATTATTCTCTTCTGCAAAATTCCACTGGCCTTTTCTTAAGACCATTTTTCAGAATGAGTATTAAAGCTCTTGTTCAGAAGTATCAACAAATAGTGCTGTTTGGGCCAGCCCGAACACTTCATGCTTCAAAATGTCTTTCTTGTTTTTAGGAGCAGGTGTTTCTTTTCAAAACTATCAACAAAAGCATATTTCAAATCTCAAATCTCAAAAATGGTTTAAACATATGAAAGGCAAGTACTGATGATTGCTAATGATACAAGGGTATAAAATGGACATTGTAATTTATTTCTTTACATTTTGCAAAAACTGGCAAGGTCTAAACAGTTTTCTGTTTAGTAAGCCAACAAAGAAAATATGTTCATTTTGACAGACAGCATATTTGCACCCTATGTGACATTATAGGTCAGCACTTCACCCCGTTTGGCCATTCAAGTGGTGTTAATGTGGGGTTAGGGTACAAACCCCCATCTCCCTCCTCCTTGTCCCACAATCACCAGTACCTCCCTGTGGACCTAGCGGCCCCTAGGTGACCCCGGGGCAAGGTCCGGTGCAGTGCGGCAGGGGAGCGTGTCGGCTCGATCGCCGCAGCGTGGCACAGGGCAAGCAAGGCTCGGCACAGCATGGACAGCAGGGCGGCTGCGCCATTCTTAAGGTCATGCTAATTGCCACACTCCACTGCCGTGCTGGCGCTTAGCAGCGCAGGCCCGCGCTCTGAGCAAGGTGCAGGTGTTAGTGCCCTTTAAACCTTTAATTAAATATCACCGCAAAAGGTTAATGCAGAGAGCCAGGTATACCAGCCTACCGCCCAAGCAAGTACTGCAAAAACTCCACCACAGCAAAAGGAGCACACGGAGGAGTAGAAGGAAAAGAGAAGACAGAGTGCTTGTTCAAACAAAACACATCACAGGTCACAATATTACTCCTCACACTCATCATTTCACAGCTCTCCATATGATTTAGAACTAATGAGAAACATTAAGGAAGAATTATCCTCCTATTAAAAGCATCCAAGAACACTTAAACAGGCATTCCACCTAAGTTTGCGCGTGCAAACTCATGCATCTGTGTGATTTGAACAAAATACATTAAGAGCTATATAAAGAACAATTGTCACTTACCAAGGACCTAATAGAGTTTGTGTGACCTTTGATAATTAGTACCATCTGTCATTGTAATAGTGGAAAAGAAAAAAAAAACACACTGATGAAATGCCCAACAGGTGAAACCCAATACTTGCCTTTTCAATAATGAAAATGTGATTTAACTAAAATAAATTTCAATAAGCAACATTTCCTCAAAAAGATGGCAATTATGTGCTTAGGAAAAAAGAATATATTAAAACCACACTCCAGAAAACAGGGTCAAGAAATCTTTTAATTTTTCATCTTCATCCTTGCACAGCTCAGTAGCTCCTATGCAGAGTTGCTCGCTCTGGAAATATTTGGACTATTAGGAAAATAGGTTCCAGGCCAAAAGCAGTGCTGCGATATGAGACTTGGTAAATATTTTCCTGGGGAATTTTACAGTGTCTCTTCTGCTGCATGGCGAACAGAGCACAGATGGGAAAAACGAGCATGTACGATTGGTGTGACATCGGGTTCCAGCACATAATTAACATAAATGACCCTAATTAACATCCGGACAGTGTCATGATTTTCTCAAGCATAGCGGCATTGCCAAAAAGAGCAGATCTGGTTAGCCTAAGCTTTCTGCCTTCCACCCTGCCAAACACTGAGCACAGCCAAATAGAGGTTAACTAGCATGCCACATTTTCCAAAGACGAACCTCACAACTCTGAAAAGGGAGTCATTTACAGACTAAACTGCAAAACCGAGAAAATAGGGAACATCCACAAATACATATCTTGCACAATCATTATTAAAATTTAATAAGTCATTAAATATAGAAGTGAGTCATTCACTATTAGCTGTCTCATTTCAGAGACTCCTTCATAATATTTACAAAGACTAGCCACTTACTCATTCCTATAACTATTATCACTCTTTCTCTATAGACATCTTAATTCAACACATTTAATATTCAGTCTGGAAGCTTCATACACAGCCAAATTTTCATACCATATTTTAGCAAGGCAGAATAATCTCACTTAACACAAGAGTGGGTCCCCTCTCTCATGCGCCACGTTGGCCCCCTGCTGAGGTTTTGTTGTTTCCTGTTTTGTTAAATAATTAATTCCTCCCTGCAATTCCCCCCATAATCTATATCCCACCATATGCAAGAGATGGAGCACTAGTGGCACAATCGCTTCACCATAATAATAGAATTGTGCACAGGAGTCGGAGCACAAAGCGGGGCGGAAAGGTTTGCTTGTGAATAAGCATACATGTAGAGATTTTATTTCTTTTCTTTTAAGTCGCCATGACTGCTAGAAGCAAAGGAACCATATTGTTCTTTTTTGTTTTGTCTAAGTCCCACCTCTTTCTAACACCTGTTTGAGAAGTCTGTTTTTGTAGCTCTGTTGCTCTAAGCTTCAGAAGTCGAAGCATTTCTTTGCTTTGCCGTTCATCACCCTGTTTAGCCACTGGCCTTCAGTTCCTCTGGTTTTCGTTTTTTCTTTTAGAGGCTGTGTTTGCCTTCTCTCTCTCTCCCCCTTTCCCTCTCCCTCTCTCTCCAGGGCTGGGACAGGGGCTGAGCTGCTTCCCCGTGGTGAGGCCTGAATCCGGAGGCCACCTGCAGCAGCCGCCACCAGCGCAGTCAGACGCCGCTGGCCTCCTTTGATTTGTGCTCAGGCTGCCGCGCCCCAGCCTCCTTTACGCCCGCATACCCTTCACACAGCCCACCAGCTAATGTGAGATATCAAACACCCGTCGCCTGCTCTGTCTCGCCCGCATTTTTTTTTTTCAATTGTTTCTCTCTCCCTCCTCCCATCTCTCTCTCTCTGCCTTTTTTTCCGGGGGTTTGCTTTTGGGGATCTGTTCTAAGCCTGTGTTGCAGCTTGAGCACAGACCATTTCAGAGGCACAGCTTGGCCACCATGGCCCAGGCAACTGCCTCCACACTCCTGCCTCCGCCAGCTTTTGTTAGCAGGAGCCTAGCCAAACAGAGTGGACCAGAAGCCATTTTTACTAGCATCTCCAAGTAAACAAGAAATGTTTATCTCCCCATGTCATTTTTATTGCTTGTAGCTGTTTTGTTAGCTAGACGATTATATGCAGAAGTTAATCCATTAATTGTTTTTTTTTCCTAGGGTTTGCTGAATGTCAAATGTATGTGGATTTTCAGCATGCAACCAAGGATAGCATTTATCTGAGATAAATGAGGGAAACTTGTCTTCAGACACCAATACACATATTTGCTTCAGGTTTACAATATAGTTGTGAATAAAAAAGAAAATATTATGTATTCTTAACTACAAAGTTGTGTTTTAAAAATGCAAAAATAATAGAGAAACAAGTATTTAGATGAAATATTATAAATACATTTATGTAAAGGTTAATGTTGGGTGGAGGTAGCTCAGTGGGTAGGATACTTGCCTCCGGACCAAAAGGTCATGGGTTCGAATCCTACCTTCAGCACCACCACTGGGTCCCTGAGTAAGACCCTTAATTCTAAGTTGCTCCAGGGAGACTGTCCCCTGTCGTTAGGGAATGGAAGTCGCTTTGGATAAAAGCGTCTGATAAATGCTATAAATGTTAAAGAGAGAGAGCGAGAGAGAAGAAATAAAAGTTACACGAGAACGCAATTCCTGCACCTTACACTCCACACTCCATCTGCAATTTGAACATGAGCACTGACACAAATCCAGGAAAATCAGCTCTGGTCAGACAAAACACAAAACTTTAAGGTAATAAGGTTGCATATATAATCCCATGTATAGACACAATTTCCTCAAAGTATGGAGGTAGGAGTATTAGGCTTTTTGGTTGCTTCTGCAGTACTGGAGTATTTCAGTAAGTCAACTTCTGAACCCCAAAGCCAAAACAACTTCAAGACTGCTTACTAAAGAAGCCTGTGCTTATGAGATCGAGCCAATCTCCTGACTTAAATCTCATTGAATCTCTATTTTTAATTTTTTATAGAATATTAAAATCACAAGTTCATCAGTAGGACCAAGAATGGCCAAGACTAATGAGCCAAACTTGAACAATAATGCTCCAGAAGGTGAAGCATGTCTCAAAGCCAAATACCTACAAATACAGGATATATTTTTCCTTTATGCCTTACGAACAGGGATATAGTCCCCTTAATTCAACAGCTACCACAAATGGATTGCAAAATGAATAGTTCTCGACAAGAATGAGGACATTTAATCATTTTCTATATCATATTAAGCTCAAAGAAGGGAAATATCCATGGCTCATATTTAGCATACATTTTGCATAAATTAAGCACCAGTAAGTGATTTTAGGGTGATGCAAAATATACTCAGCTCATAACAGGCATTGTTTATACATTCAGATTGAGGAAGCAACATTCATGGTGTGCTTCCAGTCACCCCCGCAGGAAGAAAGGGATAATTAAATGAATTGACTAAAAGGGATGCAATGAATATCCCTGCACAGCATAGGGTCAAAGCCAGGCACAAATTAAAGGCCAGTGCAAAGAGCTCAAGATCAATTCGCTCAAAAACTGGAAATAAACAGAAACCAACCAACATTTCCTCTACATATTTAAAGTCAACTTTTATTTGTCAATTTCACTAAGCAGTAACATTCTCTTTCCTTTGCCTGTATATGTACACAGTCATGGAAGCATCAAGGAAACAATGACTTGTGTAATATACACATGTGACTTATTCTTACTTACTGATTGAAAAACAACATGAGTAACTTTAGATGAAGACTAAGAAAATTGGTGGAACACAGTCGAACTGTCAAAAACTATGCTTCAGCTTAAAGTTAGATTCAAAAGGCTAGCAAGTGACAAACAATTATCATGATGCTGACAATGTGCAAATGTGTGAAAAACCAATTCACTCATTGACACAAAACACATGCACACTAACAAATAAACAGTTGACTGAACAAGTGTTGTGAGTACAAACACCTACTTACAAAGACCATGATAAACAAGAACACACATACATAACCACATGCACACAAACACACACTAACTTATACACACACACACACACACACACACACCTATCTCACACCTGAGGAACATGTGGTGATAAAACTGGAGCTAATTAAGTGACAGACAATTGAACTCAGGGGAGACATTCCTGGGAATTACTATCAACAACTGGATCAACATGGCAGGGAAGAGAAGGTGTTTATTAGCCAGTTGTTCGGCACTTTTCTTTGCACCAAGGTGCTAAAATGACTTACTACCTCCACTTTCCTCACCTTTACATAGAGGTGGCATCCAGTAAGTGGCAAAGAATGCATTCCATAGGAGAGCCTTACACTCTTTTTCAAGGATTTAATTTTGAAAGAACGGTACAAAGAGTCATGAGAGACTGAGCCAAGTACCTACAGCTTCTAAAAGGAATCTTTTATTTATGTCCTTCATCTAGACTACTGAATATTCACATTAGCATTGGTCTTTCAATACTGTGACTAATAGAGATAAAACAGCTTTTATCATTTCTAAATGAAAAACTTATACTAGGCCTGAAAGAAGACATGAACAGGAGAAAAAGAACATTTAAACCACATGCCTCTACTGTAGGTTAGTAGGCTGTAAGGGTGGGCGATGGAGATATCAAGAGTTGATCTGCCTCCCAGAGTGCATCAACTCCTCATTACTTCATAGGGGGAAAAATGCTAGTCAGATCCGGATCAGTCCACTCCCTTTATTAAATGTTCACCATCATCCTGTGGGTATTCTTCTGATGGATGAAACGATCATGCTAAATATGACATTTTTGGGTCTGAATTCCCTGTATATTCACTGATACGTGACTTTAAAGTTATAGAGTCGGGAGAAGAGAGAACAAGGGAGAATGAGAGAGAGGGAGAGCGAGAAGTAATACATTGAATGTGTCACTACTGATCTCCCAAAAGCATCAGTATTTCCATCACTATAGCTGCCTAGAGGAAAAAAAGAACAGATAAAAGACATGCACAAAACATGATCCTTAAAGGGAGAGGAAAAGTCAAGATATAATGAAATGTTATCATTATACTTATCTCAAAGATTTATTACAACCTGCTAAAACCTATGTGTTGAGCCATTTTCCTCAAACATTTCAAGGTGTAAAATATGATGACAATACATGTGGCCCCAGCTTTGCAATTGTCAATCAAATACAATGCATGTTAATTCTATTGCTGCGGATTGACAGATGTGCCAGACAGGAGCCACGTGGGATTCACAGTGATTCAAATAGCAAGTCCATGGATAAAGCGCAGTGACTGTGCACTCCTCACATACTTGCTGTGTATTTCACCCAAGTAGCTGTTAGTGCCTTGTAACTGAACATTATGGTACAGTGAAATTAAATCCAGCACTCAGATGACTTCATTCGGTAGAATGTGCTGTTAGCAATGCATAACACAGGACAAAGGATCGATCTGCATGACAAATGCTGCTCGTATTTCCTTGTCTTCATGCTGTATGGAGTCCAAATGTGGAGAGCATTGTGGAGAACCTCCAAAAAGCTGTGAAAATCCTAAAGTATTCTACTAACTACCTATTACTGGGATAGAGTGGCAAAATTCATGGTCAAATGTATTCTTTTGTACTCTTAATGTTCCACCCATTCAAGACTGTAGCACAGGAAGTACTTTAACCAAACACATATCCTGCTCACTATCCTCACAACCTGTTCAAGCACTAATTTTAAGACCTAGAAAAGATGATGGATAAATAATTATTTTCCAAAATCACAGCAGTTCTTGGTATTGAGAACCTTGTCTATCCCACAGTCAAATCCCATTATTGATATCTCTGATTTTATTTTAGATTATGTCATGACAACATCATATTACAAATCTGTTGAACATCTCTGATGTTTAATTTCTGACAGAATTAAAAACTACAAACTGACAAACCATACAAAAGTTCTCCTTTTGTACACTATAATCCTTGGCCTCTGATCACTGTAATGCACTTCCTATCCTTCGATAGCAAGACCAATTTCACTAACAACAGCCAAATGAAGGAAAGAGAGAACAGTGGTGGGAGGTGGAAAAAAGAGTAAAATGTGGTTTTAAGCATTCTCCATTTTTTCCCAAGGTCTGCAAAGGTTAAACTCAAGTGGCTGGTAACAACTCTATTATGTGGTGAGTCCTTCATTGGCCGCCAGAAGCGTAGCATGTAAAACTGCAGAGGAGTCCTCTCCCAGGAGACCCTTGCGCACAGCAGGTTAACCTGTCAGTGCTTTTTTAAGGCCTGATTGCCAAGCCCCCTGTAGCTTGAGGTAAACTGACAATTTTCCATCAGCAGGGAAGGTGGCTTTATTAGTGATGGGGGGGCAAACTCAAGTGCATAGGGCATTGTTCTCTCCAATGGCGGATTAACATATGTGAGGTCCAATCAATTAGCTCAACACTAAGACAAAAACCAGGACACCTAATGAAGGTAACAGGCCTTCTCCAAGCAAGGCAGGGTGAGCAAAGTTTCCCTGAAGAGCAAAACGGTTTAAAAATAGAGGCTGTGCTACAGTGTGCCAGGTACTATTTGAGTTATTGATTGTTTGAGAGTTTTTCCCCCTGTGGCTGGTAGGATCCTGCAGTTATGAAATCAGGTATACAGTAAGCACTGGGCTGGGGGATAGGCTGTGGTAAATAGCACTGCCTCTCCACTGCAATCGTGCAAGCATCAGCTTGCTCTTTTTCTCCAAATGGCAAATCAATACATGCTTCAGCAACATATAAACACAGGAGTCAATCCTGTGCTGCAGCCCTCATGTAACCATACTGTACATGCAAACAATGGCCAAGAAAGATTAGAAAAGTTATTTGAGGCCCAGTTTAGGATTCATTCCTCCATTTGCAAATGCAGACATAGGTGCCTCAGATGTACATCTCTGAAATGCTTTTTGTTCTCCTTTGTGTATGTTTACAGCAAGCCTCAGCACAACTGGATGGCAGCTGGATCACAATCATACATTTTTTTCATTTCTTCCATTTTTGTTTGATCTAAGGTAGTAAAAAATATGTCTTCTTTGACACAACAGATCAGGTGCTGGAAACAACTGTTCAGCCTCCATCAGTACCTATTAAATTCAAGGATACAAGGGTCTAGTAAGAGAAGCAGTGAGAGATTAGTAATTCAAGTGCCCAAAACACACAAACACACACATATACACACAAACACACAAACACACACACACACACACACACACACACGTGTGTAAATATATATATATATATATATATATATATATACACAATGAATTAAGGCACAGCCTGACCTTAATAAGCGGATGATACCAGTGAAGACAAGCTTTGAGTCTGGGGGTAGCTTCAGACCAGCATGGGAGCCATTTAATCTGGCCCTTGATTAACTCATTGCCTGTCCACTTGTCCTACAGACATGTGCTGACATGTCATAATCGTCATAATTCTCATCAGCCTTTGCGCTCGCTCCCTGGTTCCTTGATTATGGCCCAATTCCCAGAAGGATCCTGGTTAATGTTTAGGCTAATAATTCCCCCTAGCTTAACGCCAATGTTCTTTGGGTCTGTCAATTAAATACACAATATCTAACACACACATACTAACTCTGGATGGACTTGACAGGAGGCAAGACCCTTTTAAGCAATTAGTCCACTTTATTACAACCTCAGCTTTGCTGCTTTATTGTATGTGGTACAGTTACTGTTCAATGTTTGGAAGGTGAATGTAGGTCAAAGTAAACAGAAATGGAGGAGGAAAAAATTGAACACGTACACACTCAAATTTGCAGTCTTCAAATAGCTTCCCTTCTTGTCTCGTCAGCTATTTTTTTACAGCGACAATATCAGTCAGAACTGCCATTTTTCCTGCAATTCCTTCTTCCTTTCCTTCAACACCAGAGGCTGTCAACAGTGTTTCCCATTTATTTGTCAAGTGTTGGGAAATAGGGGGAGGGCCTCTGTGGCTCCCCAATCCGGCAAAGCACCCACTAGAGATTGCCATGGCCTGTGCTCCCTGCACGAGGCTATCAAAGTGGGAAGTAAGTACACTCATTTCCTCTGCACCCGGGCGTTGTTTGCTTATCAACGCCACCTTTAAGAGCCAGAGATGGGACAGCCAAGAGACAGCACATACGCTAACTGAAACACGTGTTTTGCCCTTCAGGGCCATGGTTATGCCACACGACTGTGAGCTGCCAGCATATTTCTCAAAGAAAATGCTACTGGCTCGGTGCTCAGAGGTCTCATCATTGATGACTGGTATCTACATAAAAATGCCTGTAATGTTTGAGAACAAAAAAAAAAATGCCATTATTGTAATTGAACTAATTGAGTTAAGCCTGATCAGCATTGGCTAGACTACCACTAGACTCCTGCTGCAGGTTAAAATAATCTTTATTACCTGTAAACAATTCAAGCCACAATATTACTGATCGTAAGAAATTGTACGGCTCAGTCCTGTAAGGCCAAAAGTAAAACCAGTGCAACACTGCTTACAAGATTCATGTCTACCAACAAAATATACTACAATGTATTTTCAGGATGAAAATAATGAGACTCATTGTTGAACAATGAATATTGAATATTTTAACTTGGTGCTAATTTAACAAAACTACGCATCACTTCCATTTATTAATTAATGCATGTATGAGCTACAAATTCGTTTCAGATTGCAAGAACAAATGGCAAAAATAATGGTCCTTGTGGAATTGATGTGTGAACTAATTTTTACTAAATATTACACTTGCCTCTCTTTAAAGCATTTGCACCCATCATAATTTTCACTTTGATTGTCTTCCAAATAATATGTCCCAACTGCAGCTTCTTCTTTGAGCCAAGGTTATGAAGGAGTTATCATACATCAGAAAACTGTCATTAAACGCAATATGTCCCATTTGTTCGAATCACCATCACTTTGGGCATCAGCTTAACTTGCGTGTGTTGTTGTTCTCCACTTTGACAAGTGTCAGGTGCTACTTGACTAGGCACTGATGAGCTCACTGACCATGAGTGCCTAGACTGTCAAGGGAATCCAGGCTTCCAGCATGGCAACTTGGCATTCAAAGTCAATCAAATTAGCTCCTTCCAGTTCACTAACCCAAGTAGCAAAGGACCTGCTTTCAAACCAGTCGCTCTAGGCTGATAATATCGATGGAGTGATCTAAAATGCACCCCATGTGGTACGACATACATTGATAAATATGGTGGAAATGAAGCACTTCAGTGCACAGTCCTCACATCGTACTCAGTGGAGTGCAGCAGTTATCAGAGTCAGAGATATATCTCCCTTTTACAGTGCCTTGAGCATTGTTTTGAAAGAAAAAGTATCAAATTGGACTAATATTTATACAAGACAAAGATGTTTTTGTTGTATTCGGAGAGCTCTGTGGGCGCTAGGCCTCCTCTTGAGACGACCAGACAGCAAAAATAAAAAAATAGGATCAGTTTTTCAACTTATGGTACAGGAATCCATTTTGCACAGATTGCTACTGTTTTGATGTTCATCTTCAACCATTCCTGGCTGTTTTAATAACCTTTGGAAGGCCACTTATGAACTCTTGATGTGGGCAAAGTCACAAAGTTGGAAGTCATTAGATATTCACAGGGATATCAAACCAAGTCCTTAGAGTAAAAATGGTTTCACTCCACCAGGATTTCTCCATTTGCTTTGGAGATTGTGTCAAAGGTGGAAAAGTGGAGGAAATGTAAACAACAGACAACTGGGAAGATTCTTGACTGCGAGAGGTAACTGAGGGGGTGCAGATTCTCTTGATATCATGAAGTCAGCCATCAACACTCATCCCTCTCAACTCATGTAAATCTTCCTGAATTGTGTTTTGCTCTTTTAACCACAGTTAAAATAAAAATTAACCACAGGGGAGAAGAACACCATGTGCATGTTAAAACTGGTCCTGTAGATCTGAAGTTACAAAAAGAAAAAAGTTTTTCTCTGTGTGTCCAGGCCCACAGTGATATTCGTGGAATGTATGACTGTAAGACAACTTTAAGACTGTCGCAGTCATAATATTTTAGCTGAACTTCCCTTCACAAAGCGTTATTATATGCCACTATTAAAATGGTCAAATTGGTTGATTAGATATTATTCTTCATAGTTGTCAATGTTTAGCAGCTCCCAAAGAAGACAAAAACAGTTTGAGCTCAAATAAACAAACATTGCTCAACTCTGCCTGTTAAAGGTGTTACTCCCCCTCCCTGATAATAGATTTTTGGGACGATTTTGTTGTTGTTATTGCAGTCAACTTTTGTCTCGGATAACTGTAATTAGACAACTATGTAATAACTGTGACAGGTCTGTTCACATCTGTATATTGTTTATGTGTTGGGGTTCCTTTTCAAAAGCACTACAGCACAGAAGCACATTAAAATCTCTTTGAAAGCAGTCTAAAACAGAATATCTTAAAACTTTGGCAGGACAATATTTTGTTCAGTTTAAAAGCTGCTAAAGACATTCTATGTTATTGTGTTGATCAAGTGGCTGCTCATTTAAATAAATAAATAAATACAATTTTTTAAAGATACAATTCAGATTTTGGGATGTTATAGTAGCTTCAAGTCAAAGAAAACAAACTAGTCAAAAACAGAAGAATATCTGTTTCTATTATTAAGACATTATAAATGGAATTGGGAGCGCACCTTTAGGCTCAGCATTTCCCTGAGGCAGAAGGCTGCTGTAGATCAAAGAACTGAAGGAGTGGATGTGTAATTCAGGGTTTATAGGTGTAGGGAAAATAAACATTTCTTTAATCTGTCACGGCCTACTTTAAAAAGTAGGGCAAGAACTTACATTGCTCTTTACAAAGCTGAGTGACTCCTTTAGAGTGCCCATAGGTTCAACATACATAAAGTGCATTTTTCAAGCCAAAATATTTAAATGAGTTTGCTAGCTTATCTCACCAGGGCATGTTTAAGCACTCACCAAAATCCGATATCAGAGCACGTGTCTTTCTCAGTCCACATTTTTGCAGCATCCAGGGAGTCTGTGAAGGACAAAAATGGACATAAAGTATGAGCAGCTCCAGTGGCTGCTCATGTCAGATAAAAACCTCATTTAATTTTTGTTTTTTCTCATAAATAAATGGACAAATTGAAATATTACAAAAACCCCTCAAACATCCTACTTAACACAGATTACATTAAATGTTAAGAAAATATTTATTTTTATTAAAAATAGGTTTTAGGTTTTCATCTTTAAAAATAAATGTTTTCTTTTTTGTGAATTTGTTCTGCTGATAAAGTCAGATTTTGTGTACATTTAATCCACAACTCTACTAACTTATACTCTTCATTAGTCTGGAATGTTGGTAATCGGTTTAGTCACTGTAGGTGGGCAATGATGGACCATTTATGAACTTAAAATTTATGTTATGAAGGCCTTAGCTTCTGTGTTATGTAGGCTACAAAACAAAGATCATGTTTCATAAGTATAGTTGTTTGCTACTGAAAACACTTAACAGAAAAAGTACCAGAGAACAAGAATAGTGTTCTGATGTTATGCACAGCTGTGCTTTGCAAATCACAGTTCGAAACCTTGAAAGTCAAATCCAGGTATAACCACTTGAAATAAAAATCACTCCTGCCAGGTAAGTCTATATGAAAGAGGGAGTGTTTTGCTTTGGAGGCTATTTGTAAGGCCTGGTCATGTTTGTGTCGAATGGGCGGTGCCAATGCCCATTTCCTTCAGGAGCTGGCCTTTTTGGTTTGTTTCTCTGGGCCAGAAGTGACAGCTATTCCCGCTCGCTCACAGAAAGCACATTCAGCTGCAGGAGAAAGGCGGCGTCTGCGCCCACGCCACGCAACATGAAAGTCATGGCTCTGTAACACAGGAAACTCAACTGTACATGGACTTCCACATAAACACAACATGAGAAATGACAGAGAGGGGGACCACAGAAAGAAGAGAGAAAACATGAATGCTTGTGTGTGTTTGTGTGTGAATGTGAGAGAGAGAGAAAAAAAGAAACAGAGAGGAGTGTGAGAGAAAAGTGAGAGAGAGAGAGAAAGAAAAAGAGAGGAGTGAGAGAGAAAGAAAAAGAGAGGAGTGTGAGAGAAAAGTCTCACTGTGTAAGACAGAAAAAAAGAATGTGAGCAAAGACACAATAACATTAGCCTACCTGACAGACATGTTTGCATCTACAGTTTCTGATGTACAATTGGCTAGCATGAGTTATTATAGCCTTTCATCGCATTAATTGTTACAAATAAAAAAGAGTGGAAATGATCGAGCGAGGCAAAATATGCACTTTAATCCAGAGTGAACTGGTGTCTGACTCACAAAGCTAAAAAAAAAATCATCAAGGAGTTTCTCTACCGTGCACCTTTCACCTTAGCAGCAGGTCGGCGCTGCTCGGCCAATCACAGGCCGCGGTTCAGGCTCGTCACCCAAGGGTGTCTGGCTTCAGTGGCCTCAACCCACACCCAACTCACACAACGCCTTGGCTAGAAAGGCTTTTCGCCCAAGCCAGAGTAAAAACAAAACGTAAACGGGCCCTGCTGCATAAAAATCTTAATTGATAAATTACTCTTAAAGACATACGTCTCGTTTTGAGAAGGCTTTATTATTCATTTATTTCATTTATTAAACGCAGTAGTATGTATGTTTTCCTAAAGGTGCAAAAACAGCGGCCAAATATTCGCAAACCAGTGATTCCGAATCACTTTAAGCCGTTAGAATGTCTTCTCCTAAAAGTTTTCATTAAAGCGTTTTTATAAGGTTTTATGTTTAATGTGCTTGCATGAATAAAATTTAATTATTTAAAGTTTGTTTTTAAGAAAATTAAGAAAAAAAGACCAACGCCACAAAGAATGGGCAATTCATATTAAAAGGCACAATAAATTACAGGAAATGAATTAGCCTTTACTAACTAAAGGAAAAAAAGAAACTATAGGGTTTTTTTAACATTATTTACAGTAGCGTAAAGTGAAAGATCTCGATCCATACACACTCATTATTAGCTTTGTCTGAAGTACGTGTGGCAATACATGGAAGAGTGACAATAGCTGGAAGATGTTTTTTTAAATAAATGACTTTTTTGCTGGCCCTGCATCTGTCAGTCTCAATTCGTGCGTCAATTACATTAAGCCTGTTTGTTTCTAAGTGTTTTTACGGATTTCGTAACAGGGCGGATTCATCTTTGGCTCGTATTAGCTCTCCCTATAAATAAAAGTCGGGACAACCACAATGAAACCCACACTTCACGTGCAATTACTTTGTTCGCAATATCTCACATTTCATTATCTCACTTCGAGCATCACGCTGAATAGCTGACAGTCTACAGATCACACTGCTCTCTCTAAATAAACTGTACTGCCCCGTTCAGTACATGCATATCTGAACTGTACAAAAGGATGGCAATCTCTTTATTTCACTGTGAGGACGAACATAATCATAAGGTTTTCCAGCCTCGCCTTCTAAATTAATCATTTTGCAATCTGTGTTAATAACACAGTCTGCACCTGAAAGCTAATGACAGCACACACTGACTTCAGTACTTCAGTGATTAGTACAGTGTGATCAGTAATCAATATTTACTTCGCCAGGATTACAGCCACGTTCAGCATCTGAGCTTGTAAATAAAAAAGACACAACGACATATATATGAGAGAGAGAGAGAGAAAGAGAGAGAGAGAGATGTAAATAGGCTATTAAATATGTTTCATATATAAAAACATATTTAATAGCCTATTTACATCTCTCTCAAAGATGCAAAATATATTTATATTTATATTATGTATAATAATATTGCATAATAATTGATGCTGATGTTTACCTAAGGGACACACACACACATACATATATATATATATATGTGTGTGTGTGTGTGTGTGTGTGAGAGAGAGAGAGAGAGAGAGAGAGAGAGAGTGTTTGTGTGTGTGTGTGTGTGTGTGTGTGTGTGTGTGTGTGTGTGTGTGTGTGTGTGTGTGTGTGTGT
>JBBPDB010000002.1:8226278-8237333 GCA_037974465.1 Brachypetersius altus | reverse complement strand
TCTAGAGGGCGGTGGTGTTTAATGTGTGTGTGTGTGT
This sequence comes from Brachypetersius altus, assembly GCA_037974465.1. NCBI lineage: Eukaryota > Metazoa > Chordata > Actinopteri > Characiformes > Alestidae > Brachypetersius > Brachypetersius altus. The sequence continues at coordinate 8,237,296 of JBBPDB010000002.1, read as the reverse complement.
GTGTGTGTGTGTGTGTGTGTGTGTGCAGATTTTGTCAAAATCATGCAGCTCGTAGTGTATCCGTTCACTACTCTGCTCTGACCGAAGCGGGGTTACTGAAGGTCACGCCTCAGATCACTGACCACAGCACCAGTCCCTAAACGAACTGAGAAATCCAGACCTTTGTTCAAAAGTTATTTACCCTTCTTTACATCTTTAGCTGTGACTAAGGACAAGGGGGTGTATCACATGTTAAACGTGCATAGTCCAAAATAAGTTTGTGAGTGTTACGTGCACGTGTTACGCGTTACGTGTGTGTGTGTGTGTGTGTGTGTGTGTGTGTGTTTGTTTGTGTGTGTGTGTGTGTGTGTGTGTGTTCACTAATTATAATGATTTTTCAGTGGACAGTGGGGTACCCTTTACCTCACTGCTAGTTAAAATAATAACGGATGTTAATGTTTACACTACTACTAAAATAATAACAGTCAGTTGCATCATTCGTTTCATTTCACTGGTGCCTGGTTTATTTGAGTGTATCAGGTCTCAATATTTTCTGCAGGACCAGCTGATCTGTTCTGTCTCTCTCTATCGCTGGTGCCTCACATAAGCCTCACATCACACAGGAAAAACTGAAATACAAGCTAAGCTCAGATACAAGCTAAGAAATCAAGGCTTTACAGCAAAAAAATCATACCCATAAAAGACAAACGCATTTTTTTCATGTGCAAACGGGCAAACACCTAATTACATCAATAAAAACATTTATATGAAAACGTGGCTTTCTTTAAAGCCAACACAGTGTTTCGAAACTCAAGCACACTCATTTGCATTTTTGTGTCGTTGTTCGTCAGATTCACTATGAGTACATAGAGGACCATCCCCACAATGGCCCGAGACTGGCCAGAGTGAACAGACTCTGGACCAGTGCAGAAAGGGGAGTGAGGGCGCCAGGGCTGGGGGAGGGTGTGCGTGGTCGTATGGTCGTATTCTTGCAGGTGTGAATGTAATGGTGGAAAATGAAGGCAGCTATTACTCTAATGATTGGAAACGGAATGATTGGAAATGATTATATTGGTCATTTTAAGCATTTAGGACATGAAACAGTTTAAACAAGAAGTTCTGAATATATGTATACATCTATATTTATAAGCATAAATTATAAATGTACACACACCCATACGTTCATGAAGTGCGTGTGTGTGACGCAGGTGTTCGCGCGCAGCTTGTGGGAGCTGGCGAATAGTGAGCAGTGAGTCCTTGTGGTCTGTAAGTAGAGTAGACAAGTGCAGTCCCAGAACCAAGAAGAATTAGTGCGCGCTCATTTTAATCAAACGGTCAGTATAAAGAGCGCATCACGTCAACCCTCTGTTTTCATTCATGCACCATAAAACAGTCAAAAGTTTTCATCCAGATTCTCAGATGCAGCATTAGGTGCAACATTACAGAGTGTTACATTAAACAAACATTACTGTAAGTGTCAGGCTGCACTCCGTATTCTGTCTCTCAACAAACAAGTGTTCACATTTACATTTACGGCATTTAGCTGACGCTCTTATCCAGAGCGACGTACATCAGTGCTTAAGAATTCCGCAACTGTTTCTTACCTGAAAAACAGCTTAAATCTGAGTCAGCTATTTAACCGAGATACTGCAGTCAGAGCATCTATACAACAACTGTCCAAATAATAACTAGCCAACACCTAACCCAACAATACATAAGCCCTAGAGAGGAACAACGTAAGTCAAAGGAAATTTTTTTTTTAAATAAGAAATAAAGTGTTCACGTCAGACTGAGCTGTAATACAGGCAGAAGGCAAAGTCGAGGCGCATGAAGAGCTGTGCTTCTGCGTCTCCATTTTGCTTTGCACGGATCAATATCAGAGCAGCTCGCGAAGGGGTCTCACCTCGCAGCATGACACCTTGACCTTTCAACTTCGCTACAGGTCACAGGACTTCTGCAGTCCAGTTGTTGCCACAAACATCCAATACCACCACGACTTTATAATGTACACACTGCACTGATGACTGCACTGCTAATGGTGATGCACTGAGTTTGGCAGCATGAGTTGCGGGGTACAGAACTGGCCCACTCCTGACTGAGACCAGCGACAACGTACTATAACAGGACGCGGGTGTAACAGCAGCTACGAGGCAGCAGGTTGGCCCACCAAAAACTGGTACCTGCAATGCAGCTTCCTCCCTGACAGCATCTTTATGGATTCCACTGGGGGGAAAGTGATGCAACGATTTTACAATGTACTGTAAAGTTGTCACACCAAAACCAGTTTTGTCATTCGGTGTATTTGCTTTTGGCAGTAAGTGAACTGATGGAATATATGCGGAGGATATGACAGATTTTGGCCAATGGTCGAAGTCTCTTTACCAATTGGCCATGGATTCTCCCAGTTGTAGTGGGTGGGTGGGGGGGGGGGTTCAGATTTTGTCATTGTGGACAACAGGAACAGCGTCAAACGGCCAGTCTCTATCCTCAGGCTTTGCACATTAATATTTATTGCATCTTCCATACTTGAGATGGACACTGCTAATGCTGCTTACGTCTAGACACCGCCCAAGTTGCAGCTATTTTTTGTCGAGCAAATATACTCCAGATTTGTGTACTCACTGCTAAGGGATGTTGGTTTTCATCACAGCCATAAAGAGGCAAACTGCTCAGCTGGTAACTTTAAGGTGTTATGGCTTGCCAAGTGATATGGCGCCTGCCAACTGGCCAGTAGCAGCCACTGTCAGCCATGTCTGTATTGGTGTATGTGTGTGTGTGTGTGTGTGTGTGTGTGTGTGTGTGTGTGTGTGTGTGTCATCCTAAAATATTAATTTGGAGCTGAACGAGCACTAAGCAGTCAAGTGGACTGCAGTTTACACACTGCGCAAGCGTTTATGACTGCACGTCTTTATACGCTGGTGTGCTCTCTGGAGTCAGCACAGCTTCATTTAAATACCATGAGTGCTGAATTGCAATCACAATTACATATAACGGAATATGAGCAGAAGTGCCAAACCTGGCTAGGCCCTTTTTTCCAGTAGCAGCCCACCTGCGGGTCCCTGTCTCTTTCCAGCCATTAGAAGCATTGATTGCTTTCAACAGTACGCAAACGTGAACGCCAAGTTCAAGTTTATAGATGCACAAGCTTAAACTCTGAGTAGGACGAGGGAGGGGTGATAACAGGAACATGCTTACCAAAATAAAAATGACGAAGAGACCAAAGAAGTACAAAACTTTAAATCAATTTAGCTGTCTTTAGCGTTCAGAGCTTGAACGTGAGTCAGTAGTCACTATTAATACACTAACACAGTTATGCATCTATAGTGCAAATACGCACCAAAGCTTGTAGCTTTGGCTTGAACTCCTAGAGGAAATACGAAGGGTATGTACAAGATTTTTATGTTTTTTTTGTTTTGTTTCTTAGTTGTGGTGTGACGACAGGGGGAAACCGTCCTGATAAAACCATGGGGATTAAAAATGAATTAGTCACGGACGTATAGGACAAAGACCCCGAGAAACAGCCCTCGACGCGAAAACCAGGAGGCACCAAAGTGTGCCGTGGAGAGGAAAAGGAGAAAGAAGGAACACAGGAAATGATGAACAGTTTAACACTTGCACCACATTTTATTATATTTGTATGCAGTAATTCTTTTTTATCACAATAATGGAGAAACACCTCTTAAACTTTGAACAAAACCACATAACAAAACACCTGCCCCGTTCAACTCTTCATTGTACATATTTATAGTAAAGAAACATTCTTTATAAATATTGTTTCATCTGTAGCAAGTAAATACCATAATTTAATTACAAATGGATAAATATGGCAGTCGCGTATTTACAAAAGGAAGGGTGTGGTTACAGAAAATTTAACTGCACAACGTTTATTTTCCTCACAATCTTCCAGATATATTTCACAATTCCGACTTGCAAAAGCACAACAAAAAAGAAATAAACATCACAAGTTAAGCCCAGCAAACTAAAATATACATTCACAAGCAAATATTGTGTCTGTCTTCGTTAAGTGTTGACTTTGGCACTCGTTCCAGTTAATAGATGTTTAGGTACAATCAGTTTGCCTTTTAATGGGATCACAATATTTATTACCAGAGTCATTTTTCTTTCTTAAATCGTAATATGTGCACTAAAAAGTCCGGTTACAGAAATAGCTACCATCGAAGCGACGTCTATACACCAAACACTGACAAAATCTATTACAACCATTTGGGGGTAAGGGGATTATGGTATTTACAAAATAGGCAGTGCGTGTTGTGCACGGGTCTTCGGTGGGTGGGGGTCACTCCTGGTGGGATAGTCTGGTGTTTTTATTCTTTTCTTATAGAGTAGTTCGCTTTGCGTGTGTGAATTCACTTGTACAAGTCTCCCGCTCTTCTTGGGCTCGTGTATGAGATGCTGCTCTGTGGATTGAGCACAGTCCTTTACACATACCACTCGCTGAAGTTGGACGACAGGCTGCTGTGTCCGTTTGAGGTGTGCACCGCTGACGAAGGCGACAGATTGGTGTTGCTTTGGGTCTCGGTGGAGGGGGACACCAGGCCGGGGGGCGTCGAGGACTCATAGCCAGAGCTGGCTGCCGGCGACGAGTCAGAGGCTGACGGCGACGATTCGTGAACCTGAAAAGAAAAAAAGGAAACATTTATTATTATAATTATTATAATTATTATTGTTGTTATTATTCATAATTAATTAATCACTAATGGACCACATTGTAGAATGGCATGCGTCAGCTGTAGGATGATTGTGTATCATACGTAGTAACACATACAATCCCTCCACTTACAAAATTACATACACACGGTATGCAATGTATCTGCAATGTAAATTTATTTTATTTTATTTCCTTTGCAAGCAGTCATGGCTATTACCTTCATGTGCTTTCGGAGAGAGCTGGGGTGTGTGTAAGACTTGTCGCACATTTTGCACAGATATGGTTTGTCTGAAGTGTGAACGTGCATGTGCTTCTTTCGGTCACTGCTGTTCGCGAAGCGTCTGTCGCAGCCCTCAAACTCACACTGAAACGGTTTCTCCCCTGTAGATAAAAAGAGGAAAAAAGATTCAGTTGATTATACAGGTGCCAAGAAATGCCCAACTGTACATGACAGGTTAATTCACAAAGAATATGCCGCATAAATAATTTAAAGGCTATAATTAGGTCATAAATGCATGCAAATATGAGCTGCACATTCAGTGAAACACTTGATCACGCATTGCTTTAATAGCTAAAAAATGTTCAGCTCACGGTTCTCATGTAGCTAAAATTAAGAACAGAATAGTAACAACAAGAAAAATCGCTCCGCCGGTTTCAATTATATATGTGTATATTTATTTGTAAATATGCGAGTAAACGCTATGTCAATAGCAGGTTAAATAAATAAATACTCGGGCCAACTACCGGGTTGCACTGATGTACTGCTGATTTGTCTCCTCTCAGATTAGCTGCTGTATCCTGAACATTCCAGGATTTATCTTTTTATTTAGAAACAATGTGAATCAAATAACGCCTTTGCAAAGTTCTCCTCCACAAGCAATAGTAAAGTGTATTGGAATAGGAAATGCTTTAAACCCTCCTGATTGCCTGTCTAGCACATTAGCAACGAGGTTGCTAAGCAAAACAAAAGACCTCAGGGTCATCCACTGCCGAAAAGTAGAAATAAAAAATTAAAAACGGGCTGCATAAATCATTTTGCGTCATATAAAAGAGAGAGAGAGCGCTATTGCGGACTCACTTGAGCGCATCCGCAAACCCTGACGTAAAGGGGGGACGGGGCGAGCATTGGTCCATGCAGACAGTAAATCTGATGGGGAGCTTTAGGGCTCACGCGCGCCCTCCCCGCGCTCACAGGACAGAGCCTTTGACCCGTTTAAAGTTTACTGACCACAAGCCCTCCACGGCTTCTTACATAATTTATCACGCTGTTTATTCAGTAGCGGAGCAGCTCCCACAACGCACTCCTGTCGCAGCATGCACACTCGGTGCACAGTTTTGTTGTTGTTGTTGTTGTTATTATTATTATTATTATTATTATTATTATTATTATCATCATTGCTATCATGTTTTTCCTAATCTAAATCTACTCTCAACTCAGATCTAAGGCTTCCTGAAAATCAACACCTAACTTCTGAGTCACATGAATGAAGGGGTTTGGAGAGACAGACTAAAGCACTAGTTCTGTGTAATCAGTGTTAAATGAAGACCAGCACATGCTAAGAGGCACAAACGGATGTCGCGTTACCTGTGTGTGTTCTCTTGTGTATCTTCAGATTCTCGGAGCGCGCGAAGACTTTGCCACAGCCCGGAAAGGGGCAGGGGAACGGCTTCTCGCCCGTGTGCACGCGAATGTGGTTGACCAGCTTGTATTTGGCTTTAAAGGGTTTGCTCTCCCGCGGACAGTCCTCCCAGAAGCAGACGTGGTTGCTCTGCTCTGGCCCGCCGACATGCTCCACTGAGACGTGCGTGACGAGCTCGTGCATGGTGCTGAAAGTTTTGTTGCAACTCTTCTTGGGGTTGCTCAGCTGCTCCGGGTCGATCCACTTACAGATGAGCTCTTGCTTGATGCACTGCTGTCTCATGTAGCGGAAAAAGGCACCGGGGTGGTGGTGGTGGTGGTGGTGGTGCGCTGCCATGTTCATGCCCATGTTCATGTTCATGGAGCCGTACTGGTTGTGCAACTGGGCGGCCGAGTAGGGGTCGGTCCGGGGGCTGGACACCTGGTGATACTGGTCGGAGCGGCCGAATACCTCGCCCGCCAGACCCAATCGCATCTGCCCATTGAGCACGTTTGGGGAGCCGTGTGAGCCATGCTGCTCGTGGATGCCCGGGAACAAGATGTGGCCCTGGCTATCCGTGTGGGAGTGGTGGAGCGAGCTTGCGGCGGGGCCGAAGATCGCGTGCTGGCCGCCCGCCGGCGACGAGTCACCGAAGCCGCGGCTGCGGAACAGAAAGTCCCGCGTGGAGTTGAATGGTGAACTCGCGTACGACGTGACATGGGCGGCGTGCGCACCCAGCGCCGCTGCTGGGTAGGTAGGCGCTTGGGACGTGAACGCCGAGCTCTGTCCCGGGGAGAGCTCGTGGTTCAGTTTGAAGGCGCCCATGTGCGCCGAGTCGACGAAGCTGTTCTGCGCTAAACTCAGGTCCCTGTCCTGCATGTCGCTAGCCGCGTGGTGCCTCGTAAACGTTCCAACTCCCAAGCCGGGGAACTGGTGACCAGCGTCCAGTAGCATCGCTTTCTCGATCGATGCAAATTGAGCTTGAGCTTAAACCAGTCTGCGCTCAGCGGCCCAGATGAACTCGTAACAAACAAACAAATAGACAACAACAATAATGTAAAAAATGCAATCAGCTACGGAAGTATTAACTTCCAGACATGAGGGGAACTTCTAGTCGCCGATCCGCTCGCAGGAGAAAATAGAAAAACACACAAGCTTTCTTACTCAGCTTTTTTTCTTCTTGCGAATAACTTGTAACGCAAAATCCCACGGAAAGGATGAGATTCCGTTGCGTTCAAAAATGAGTCGATGTGCTGGTATTTTTTTTGTAAAAATCAAAGCAAAAACAAAAAAACAAAAAGAAAAACACGACTGATTTGTTCTTACTGTGTCTTCTTTAAACGAAGGACGACTGCTTGAAGCATCTCGGATTGGAGTGTTTATTTCTTTCGCTTGGCTGTGTTTATCTCGGAGGGTCTCTCTTTCTCAGTGGACTGGCCCTACCTCCTCTTACGCCCCCTTTAACTGGAGCCCAGTGCTGCCTTTACCGCGCTTCCATTGGCTGCCGCGTCGCGTCAATTCCACCGCACCGGCCAATCACAAGCGCCACTCCGGCGACTAATAGGTGATCGCCATTTTTCACTGACAACTACCGCCTACTTTTTCGGCGAGTCGTTTCTGGGGGTGGACTAAGAAGCAACGCGGGGCCACAGTCGTTTTATTACACCACCATGACAGCGTTTATAACGAAAGAATGAAAAAAACAACGCATTATAGAGCCTGTGTGACAGACTACATTGACTCATTGTGGAAATACAGGAGTTCATTGTCAATCCCGTTTATTTATTTATTTACTTCTATATTTATTTGGTGAAGCCCGAAGAGATGTGGGTTATAGGCGAGTCTAATTAAATCGGAGCTCAGAAATGTAATCCACCATTCAGACGATGCTGGCTTTAGTAAAGTAGAAACACGTAATCCTCATCATTTGAGGCGGGCAGTGATTTTTTTGTACGTAAGTATCCATAAATATCCCACATCAGAATTAAACTTAGTTTGTTTGGTATAAAGGCCTGTTTTTGCAATCGTTATAAATTACATGTGTAATACCTTTCAAAATGCATTGGCATGCTGTGTAGAAAGCGGTGCGAGTGGACATGTTACCCAAAATAACACATGCAAAAATCAGAGAAAGGCACAAGGGGTGGACGACGATTTTCCACCAGCGTTAGAATAACAGACTCTATCATCAATTTCAGTGGTCCCTAGGCAGCTCCCATTTCTCTTAACGGTTAATCAATTGCAATGTGGACCTGTAATTGGACATGTACTATAAGTATCAAACTAATAACTTAAATTCCAATCCAACATGCCTAAATTACACGCTCTTGTGTAATAGTATAATAGTATTCACTAGGGTAAATGTAATTGTTTAATGTCTTCAATAGTCTGTTGTGTGGCTAAAAATCAAACGATAGCTAAATCCGCTGGTCATCATACATACCATACACACGGCTATAAATATGTATATACTTGTATAGAACAGTTGTTACAATTTTTAAAAATATTTATAAATACATGACGTCATACATTAAGGGCACGCACACATATAAGTGCTATACGTTTACAGGATTAAACGGTGTCACGAAACGAATGTGTTACGTCAGCACGGTTCTTGGCAAGGGAATCCAACGTATAGACAGTTATTGTGTTAATGAAGCAAGTTTTTACTAGCACAATAACATTTTATTCACGAGAAGCCGTACATTTATATATATTTCTATGTACAGAGTATATACCGGCATCGCTTTTGCAAACTGAAAGCCAGTCCTGTCTCATATTTGTGCTGACTGAAAATTACCCAGCTGAAGTCTGAAATCATCACACTAATCTATAAATTAAGCAAATACAACAAAAGCATAAATTAAAAGAACGTTTAAGACTGAATATTTTTCATCTTTCTTTCTCCTCTCTTCCACACACACACACACACACACACTAAGAAATCACACCAATCAGCTAAAATGAACTTACTTACACATTTACTGAACTCGTGTTCCTCTAGGTCTTACTACACCGCAAACTTTCTCTGGTCTGTGGCCTCCAAACACTCGCAGCGGTCAATATAAGGACTGAAGAAGTCGAAAACTTTGGGATTTCTGTGCGTCTCTCAGACCAAAGCTCGTGCAGCCTGGACGTTACGTTCAATTCTTCCCAGACTATTTCTACCCTCTCCGCAGGAAACAGAGGATCTGATCCAAGTTCAAAGTCACGTCTGCCGACCTCTCTAAGAAGTTCTTTATTTCTTAAGAAAACCACACAAAACCTTTTTTCCCTTGTCATGGGCAGGAAGAATAAGAAAAAGAAATTAGAAAAGAGGGCCAACGGATTCGGCCTGGGGCACAAAGCTGTAGGTTATTCTTCCCTTCCCATGGCGAGAGATAAGGGAAAAGTTGTAAAATTGTACAGCACATTTTATTGAACCCCTCAGTGAAAAAAGAGATGAAACTAAAACAGTGTTTTATACGCGTGAACTATTATTTAAGCCTGCACATTTGCTGGTTGATTGTATTTATTCTGCTGCTCATTTATACAGCCATATCCTTCCTGACCAGAGGCTAACATACACACACACTTGTATTTTTATACATGAAAATAAAAGTGTATTAGGCCCAGCAACACGAAATTTGACGTTGTCAGTGTGGGGTGAGGCACTGTTGCTTACTTTCTGTGACCTTGGGGTTTCCAAGGCTGTTTGACCTTCGACCTGTGAAGACCACATATGTTGTCCCTTGAGCATACATGTAAAGAACACCCTCATTATAACAAAACCACTCTGTTTCAAAGTTGTAATAGGGGCTCAAATGTTGTCGGTTCGCTTCAATCCAAAGAAAGTGATGCAGGCAACAGTAGAACAGGCCAATGTTCCTTTCAGGCCAAATTAAACATAATTCCTGCATTTGAAGACATCTATAGAGAGGTGTGCAAAGACAAGTTGATTTGGGTGGCACAAATAAAGACAAAACGTACTGAACACTGATTTACGAATGTGCTTGTCATGGACGCTGTCCTAACATATATCTTCCTAAATCTTAATAATTGGGCGTAGAGGGACGCTCGCTCAATAATCGCTCTACATTACGACCACACGCATTAAATTTGACCTCTGGCACCACTAACAGGTATGATTGAATACGAGTGTATGGATGCGCAGAGAAACCACGCGCTCTCAGTCAGGCAAAGCACAGAAACGTCTGCGGGTGAAAATTAGCGCTAACGCAATTAATAATTTATTAAAAGCAAATTTAACATAATCCATTTAATTCTTATTTCATTTTAAAACTACCAGTTCCACTTCATCAGCCAACCTGGCGGCAAATGTGTTCGTTTTTCTTTTAAAGGAGTATTTGATAATTGTAATGTTAGCGTGCTGTCCTGATGTGTGTGAATATTATGTTGAATTGTTTAACAGTGAATGCACCCTCTGCTTTAAATATGACAGAAGAATTTTATGGCATATTGAACAAACAAAACAGTCCTTATACCAAAACTGAACGTTACTGCAACATTTCTGCGCTGTACTAATATGAATGAATTGCAAAGATGATTTTGAATGAAGACGTATGAAATCGATGACAGATCCACGTCCTGCTGCGTCCAACAGGAACCTTAAAAGGGCGTGGACTTGTATCATAAAGTTCAACGCGCGCGTGCACACACATACACATGGAGGGAGAGCGAGCGAGCGAGAGAGAGAGAGAGAGAGAGAGAGAGAGAGAGAGAGAGAGAGAGAGAGAGAGAGAGAGAGAGAG
>JBBPDB010000002.1:8205427-8218527 GCA_037974465.1 Brachypetersius altus | reverse complement strand
CGAGGATCGTGGAGGTCTTTGATGTTCATGTAAAAATTATGGCGTTGAATTAAAACAAGTAAGAAATGTCAGTCAGCCCTTCATTGTTGTGAATTTAAGTTATTTAATGTCACACGTGCTCGTTTCGAATGAATAAAATGTAAAGAGCCTACAAAACCCATCCATTTCTTTTTTTAGATTTAAAGCACTGGCTGGGAAAACCTCTATTAAGGCCTTTAGTATTGAAAGCATCATTTATTTTTATGGCATATTAAATTGTACAGACCAAAGAAAAAAGCTAATGCTTAGTTTGTGTTTTTTTCTGGTAAAACTTGTTCTTTAGGAAAAGCTTACCCACACTTGACCTGAGCGGTAGGCCCTTGTGAAAGACGGTGAACAAAGTCATACAAATCAGTCATTGGGAAAATAGGGCATAAAAGAATTGCGATTATAAAGGGAAATTTGCATTGAGAATATGAACACCAGCAACCCCTCCTCATTTCCTCCAGTAAAACGTGGTACCATACATTTAAAGTGCCCCCTGTTCAGACTACAGTCTCAAAATTGTCTAACGAAAGTTGTGCATCGCTTCAAAGTGATTTGTTTCAGAGCAGAAAGGCGGGCGCTTTGGGCGTCTTCATGGATTTCTATGGTGACCGGCCATAGTGATGCGTGAATCTTTGAAATCATATCGTGTACAAAAGCAACAAAACTGCCTCTAAAAGTCCTCAACTGGCTCTCATCAGCGAGTCTGACCGCGATGTTTTGGTAGATTGCTTTCTACAAGATGAAGATGGTGTGGATGTTCTTATTTGGGACAATCCCATGTAGGGTAACACCACATTTTAGAGCTGTAACAGAGACCGGATCAGAGTCCGGTGGGAAACCCAGAATAGAAATGGAGACCTCATATCTAGTAGATGTGAATGTATCACAAACGGTGAGAAGTTCAAGGATACCCTAAAAAGCCGCTCCTCTGCCTCCCAGTAGCGAGCTGGGGCGCAGCGCGGCAGCACCAAAAACAGCCCCTTCAATTCGAGACACTCCATTAAGATACAGTTGCACTGACCTTAGTTTCATGCCACGTTAGCGCAGTCAATTTGCATTTGATCGGAACTTCTCATATTTTGTCCCCGAACCTTTACAATCCCGAGGGCATATTCACATTTAATTTGAAACAAGCGCCGCCGCGCTGACCACAAACCATCTTTTGTCCCCCAAACTATTATTTGCCAAGCGAAAGAATGATCTTTTATTTATTTAAAACAAGTGCCCTGTGGAAAAAAGAAAGGGGGGGGGGGGCAAAATAAACACGATGAGAAATTATCAAAGAGATAGTCCCCTCGGAGTGAAAAGGGGGAACTTCATAAAAGAGCCGAAGCCGTCCCGGCTGAATGAGGGGCGCTTTGAAGTAGAACTTATTATCTGAGGAATACTTCTCGGTTGTCCCAACGACGCTATTGAGTCGAAAAGCGACCCCTTTGTCGACAATTTTGTTCCCCTTCAGAGCCGTGCCCGTGGAAATCACTTACACGGGCTACCTTAAACATGCAGCCTGCAAATCAGTAACTCCGCGAGTCAGACTTGCAGACGCCACTTCAGCACAGACAAAGCAGAAGTCAGTGTGAAAACGCAGCGAGGTCTCTCCCATCTCGCCTTTATTAGACAGAATAATCACATCAGAGGAGCCTGTTTACTGCAGCCTTGTCACATTTCACACCGACACTTTCTCATTACATTTAACGTGCAGTAGATGACTTTTTTCTTCTTTTTCTTTTTCCTTTTGAAAAAGAATCTAAGACCACGACACCATTTCAGTCTCTGAAGTGTGATTGGAACGTTGATTAATACGCCAAAAAGGCTTTAAATGTTCAAAATACATATGAAAAAAGCACCGAAGGCCTTTCAGAAGTAAATACTCCCCTAAACTTGGGTAGGCTAAAAAACATTTCTCAGGACACGAAACTGTTGAAAAAAATAGTCAGATTTCAGCTTTAGGCTGAAGAAATGGTGAGAGTTGTGTATTACTTGTGAAAACCCCTCCGCTTGGGTTAAAGATCTTGTTAAACGGTTCGGGCATGGGGGTCTCGCATGAACGGCTCCCTTTGGGTTTGAGCAGCATCTAAGGCTGATGTTAATTAAACCTACACACGGCCTACCTGCTCCAGCAGCTCAGAACACACACAACGGCTTTAAGAAAAAATATTTTTTTGCCATTCTGATTTTGACTCGTGAAAAACTAAAGGGGGCAGAACTTTGATTTCTCTTCATAAGTATTATGCACAAAGGTCGCATTTTGAAAATATATGCGTCTGTCAGAAGCGGTTAAAAGCAGTTTTTCTCCCTTTGTTCTCATTTTAAACCTAGAAAGGTGCTTTCGGAAGATTAGACGAATTTTAACGCTCCGCCGCAGTGTGCTCTAAAGGCAAGAGCGAGGAAAACTGGGCACATATGCCCCGTCCAGGCAGTGTGCCAAACTCTTCCAAGCACCCTACCTGCCTACTATCTTAAGTTTCTCGAAGAAGTGAGAAAACACGATCCAGTGGCAGCTGTAGCCTACATGCTATCTCTCTGTTCTAGTCCGAGGTTTAATAATAAACAAAAAAGTCCCACCGGAGCCGAAAACTTTTAACGGGATCAAACGTCGCACTGTGAGTACTTTATTGGCTTGTCTGTGTTGGAAATCCAAGTGGCTACCCTTGTTTTTTTATTTGTTGCTTTTATTTTTTTTAACCCGCTTGCCTGTCTCCGTGTCCCGTTTTGGGGGTCTTTTGGAGAATGTATGTGTGCAGTTTGTTGGAGCGGTTTTCTGGTTCTTTGGACTTCGCAAGGCGAATCCCATCCAGGCAGCTGGGAGTTCACCTATTAGCCCCGATGTCTTTCCAAAAAGACTGGTAGAGTTAAACATCTGACAATGGGCTCGACGGGGCGCCCCTCGCCTGACCTATACCCGTTTTTAATAGTTTCATAGGAACTTCATTAAATCCATTACCCAGTGAGCACATCATCGTTTAGTTGTAATTAGCTCTGGGGATTTTAAAAAAATGTTGCTTTTTGCCATACACAACAAAAAGAGGTGTCCATTAAGATTTATTCCAGTCGTATTTATTTAGGGTTTGTAATGTAGATTGAGTCCCAGGCACGTTTCTGTTTTGACTTGCTGAAGGTTTTACGCAGCTCTTGCACCCTTCAGAGAGGCTTCTCATTAGTGAGGTATGCACTGTACTCGGTGTGATCAAGACTGCAAACATGTCTCGAAGGTCTATCGAGTTCTCAGCGAATAATGCCACTCCTAATCTGGAGAAGAGAGTCAACCAGCTGGAAAACAATTGCTTTTAATCAATTGTTTATAATTGTCCGATTTAAAGAGGTAGAAAATATTAAAAGGCTTCAAAACGTGAAAATCACCAAGTTGCAGCAAGAAAAGACTTTGAGGGCATCAGGGATTTCCCAGGGAAGGCTTCCATTGCTGCTGACCTTCAAAGCCATTTTCTAAAATGCACTTCTTGAAGGTTTAGTGGTCCTAATGAATGTTGTATGGAATGATTCCTAAGCAACATTTTGTGTCGGCTTGCTATGAAAAAGAGCTCATATAAAACAGATGTGCTGCATGGATTGTACTGATTGTAATAATGTGTTTTTGGCACATGTATTGCTTAAAACATTAAGAGAGCTTACACCTGAATTCATTACCTAAAATACTGCAGACAATTGTTTCAGCATGATGAAACAAGCATTTGCATTTTAGTGCCTTCTCAAAAATATACTGTGGCAAGGGCCCTTTGCTAGCCAAAAAATATGAATCATTTTACTTGTCTATGGAAGGAAATGAAAAAAGTGGACATAATATCTGGCCTCCCCGCAACATCTGTGTGCCTCCAAACTTGGTGCACGTCCAAATGTGGATCCACAGGACTGGGAGGCTTTCCAAAGCACGGGGTGAGTAGAGCAAGGTCGTCCACGGGCATGCACTGGAGCCCGTCCCTCGTACCTGGCCCATCCAGCACACCAACCATACGGCCGAAACCTCAGAGCCGAACTAGCACCACACCACTTGCCTTGTGTTTGACAGAGCCTGCTTAAAAGCCTCTAAATGCAGGGCTGCACTTCCAATAGAAGCATGTTCCATCCAGGTGGTAAATGCTTGACAGTGTTTCTGCGGCCTTATCCTGGGAAAGGACACTGTTTCAAAAGATACTGTTTGTTCCAGGAGCCACATCACACAGTCACTGTGCTGTGGTCAAACCGGAGCTGAGGAAATTCAGGAATTCTGCAGATATATGTTCATATTCCAGGGATCAGATTGCACTGCTGACTGGACAAAACATGTCCATACAGTACATGTTTATTAATAGTACATGAGGAAAGAATTTAAACAACTTCCATTTTATAATCATTGCATCACATATTTTAATAAATATGCCCTATGCCCTCCCTATAGCCACATATTATACCATACTTTGACATGACTGTTCTTATATTTGTTTTTACACATGTGAAGAAAAGAGCAAGGAACAAAAATGCCGTTGGAATAGTCAGCCACTTCCTGCCCCCAAATGAGTTATAAAACATTAAGACTGTGTTAAGATCATGAAAAGCCTTCTTTCTAAGAAACTATTGTGCACGCCACTGCAGTGCCTCTGAATGCAGCTGTAACACCTCTCTTAGAGAAAAAGGTCAAAATACAGTGTGAAGAAATCATTCCTGCACAGCTGGACCACCACGAAGCACAGAGAGAAGAGAGAAGGATACAGAGACATCAGAAAGTAAATACAGAACATTCAGGTAACAGCAGTCAGAAAGACAAAATATGCTTAACTATACTGAACAGAAAGACTGCAAGCTGCAAGCTCTGATCAGCTCTGCTTGCATCTTTTAAGCTCAAGTTTGATTGCATACTATATTATTTTGTTGTCCTGCACATCACCAGTTTGCACCATAACTAAATATCCAGAGAGCCTCGTCCCATCCTTTCAATGGGACACTAATTCCAGCATGATAAGCCCCTAAGCTTGCACAAAAGAATCCCCTAAATTGACCCTGTTGTATCACTGTCCATGCTACAGCTTTGCTAAGGTGGCAGGATGTTCTTAAACATCACAGGCTGCTTTCTGTCCCCAGCTGACCCCGAAACAGCCATTAAACATGGCTTTGAACAACAATAACGACAGCTTGTAGACCTAAGGGTCCCTCTGTGCTGTTGATGACTTCTTGTCATACCTTCACCAGGTCTTTCTGAACAGGTAGTGCAAGCACTGCAGACCGTATCTCCTTAGTGCAGGGCTTCTTTACCATCTCTGCAGGACTGAATCAAAGTTGCAAAGTTGCAATTTCATACTTTATCTGCTTCCCACACGCACACAGTAGGTCTGGGCATGGTGATTTGTCTCGACTGGACATCCTGTCCCTGTACAACTCCTGTCTGAAATCTGCATTCAAATTCATTTCTCAACCACAAAATGTTGCTTGACTAAGCAGCAAGCATTTCATTATTGTACTGAACCTGATCCTTGCTTCTGTAACAGCTAAATAACTGTGCAGCAAAAGCCATTTGTGCTGTCCAGGTGTTTATTATCATGTTGTATTACAACATATCCAATAGGACATAGTGGCAAAATTTCCTGGAACACCAGTAAATTACCAGGTGTTTAAAGAGGCCAACCAAACCTGATATTCTCATTAAAAAAGATCTACATTGTATAATATTACTTTAACACTAAAATATTGCTTTTGACAGCATATTAGACCTGTTTTAGACAGAAAAAAGCTTGCTGTCTCCAATTATTGCCCTTCTTTTTTAAAAGCAAGGAAATTATATATGATCCACCAACAATCCCTCCATGCCTTGAGCATTCTCCAATTCCTGTAAATGAGAAGGAGAGATAAATGAACTCAACTGATAAGCCCACATATAAACCAGCAACGAGGAATCCAGATGATAGAACCAGGCTGGTGAAGAAATAGTCCCAGTGGAGATTTTAGTGTTCTGTCCCAGTCACAAGACAAATCGTATAATTAGGCCCAACTCTTTGGGGAAAGCCACCTTTGCTCCTTCTTTGACATGTGCAATGGTAAATGACAGAATGTTTCACTAAAATAACAGGGCAAATTAATCTTGGTCACATATGATAATCCCTAAAACTATTAACTCTGCTTAAGACAAGACCTTGTGTCAATTCTCTCTCTCTTTTTTTTTGGTTGGGAGGGAAGTACATTTGATAGGAAAATTATCATTAAATGGATTGTACAGAAATGAAATACCATTTCCAAACTAAACAAAAATAAAGCACAATGGGGTAATGAATCAGTTAATATTTTGGTTGAGCACTTTTTCACAACAGAGTATCTAACCTTAGTGCTACTTAGTGTTTCAGCAAAGGCAGATGAGATTTAACCCTCAGACTTGGCATCTTTGCCTCCTCCTTGTTTGGGGGTTCAGAAATACCAGTGCAGTATTAATCCAATGAAAATTATTCCATCATAATCTATTTTTGATCTTTATATATTTTTTATTTATTTTTTTTTAGATTTATTTACTAAGCGGTGGGTGTTTATATGCTCAGTTCTGTATGGATTATTTTTGGAGATAAAAGTTGATAAGAAAAACTCAGTCAAGCAATCAAATAAACAAACAACAAATAAAGTGATCAAGTGGCACTTTTTGGATCTATTGAAATGGGTCGAGGCATGACGAATTAGGATCACCAATGTAGGTGAAACAGTGTCTCGTCTGTATGGGAGATTTGAACAGCAGTGTAAGGCTAGTGCAATGAGCTGTACTTTCTTTCGAACTATCGGCTTGTCATCAGCGTTGTAAACCTGTGTGGGCTTTAAGTAGGAGGGTTTGTGGGGGCTCAAGGCTGATGGGGGGCATCTCTCCAGTCGGGTAGCCCCCAGAGAAAGAAGCCTCATTACGCCAGATCCTGAAGCACAGAAGATCCGCTCTTTACCTGAGCATCCCCTCTCACAACCCAATCACTCAGAGCAAACCTCACTATTCCAAACCCCAAGGGCTCTGAGGGGGCTGCCACCCACCTCTGCCTCGCAACGCCTCGAGTCACATTATTTGCGCTATTACACAATATATATATAAACCTTCATTTCTTAATGTTTTTATCTAGTCTGAATTGAAGCGTTCTGTACTATACACTACATAGTGTTCTGTATATACTAAATATACTGTATATATGTATATATATACAGACCACTATGTAGTGTATAGTACAGAACGCTTCAATTCAGACTAGATAAAAACATTAAGAATTGAAGGCCCCCTGTGACAACTGTGCAAGAGATGTGAGAGCCATAAAAACGTTACGACACTAACAACCAGCACAGCCTTTCACAGAGCAGATTCAGCCCACACCCCAATTGTGATGCGATTGTGAGAAATTCTTTTTAGAACGGACGCGCGCTTTTACTGTCCCACACAAAACTCACAAAAGCTGCTCACATGCAATTCAAACACGGCTCTCTCACAACTCGGAAAGGCAAAAAGAAAATAAAACACACTAATTGGCGTATTACGGGCTTATTCATTATAAATATCAAGGCTGAATTACAATGGACATTTTAGTGACTGTTTAGCTGAAATGTGAGAACGGGCAGCTGCTGTGGATTCGCAGTGATGAAGTTGCTCCTAAATTCCACAGCACACTGCGCGGACAACTTTCGGGGTCAAGTGGGGGTTCATTAGGCCTGTGCCCCTTTCCTCTGCCTCTTGTGCTTCTCCAATGACGTGCCCCTCACACTGTGTGGACACTGTATTAAAGTACCTTGGATTCAGAGATGTCAACAGGGGGGGTTCTGTTGGGTTCAGGGCTTGAATATCTAGGTTACTATAAACACAGCATATACGAGCTTATTTTATTTACGAGACACAGCAAACGCGTTTTTCATTGGATAAAAATCTGCAGTTGGATTCCAATGAACTAAACCGTCGGCACACCCACTAAACTCATAATTTAACACACATAAATACGAAGTATCCAGTTTATCACAACCAAACAATTCCACTGAAATAGATCCTTCCTTCCATAAAAAAAATCAAAATAAATAAATAAATAACAAAGCAATAATTAAAATAAGAGCAAGTTCTGCTTAAAAAAGAAAGAAATTCTTCTTCCACAGAGACCAGCTCCCATTCCCAGAGAGCCGCAGCGCAGCAGAGTTACTCAGCGCGGATGCAACCCAACCTCACCTCTTGGGAAATTTGGAACAATTTCGATTATTTGTAGCTTTATTCGTTCGTATAGTGGCCGTTCCATTATTATGATTATGATTATGATTGTGACGATGATGACGATTATTATTATTGTTATTATTATTGTTGTTGTTGTTGTTGTAGTTGTTATCTTTTTAATTGTCGGTCCTCTTCGGACGTCCATTTGGAATAAACGAACACACAAAAATCCACAAAAATAATTATTTAATCAGTTGGAGTGGGAGGTGAAATGTTTGGAGCAGGCGTGATTCCCATATCTCCGCGCCGCTGCAGTCTGAGGTGAAGCGCTTTAAACAGGCGAGCTCAAAAAGTTCAGGGCGCGCGGGACAAAATGTTTAATTGGATTAGAGGAGATGATGGCATATATTACAATTAAGAAGTTCACTGTGCAAACAGAGGCACGCGCCTTCCGAACCCACAGTTCCTGTGTCTCCAGTGCGGACTGATTACAGAGACAGTGCTGTGTGTATGTTTGTGTGTTGGGGGCGGGGCGGGGGGGTTCCACAGTTCATATTAGATGCATTAAAACATCACTCACATCGCAACACAAAACATATTCATATCTGTCCTGAGTTAACTTGAGAGGAGAAAGAGCCAATGCTGAAAAAGGCAGTGCCAGTCAAAATATGAGGCAGTTTTCCCAGTTACATATACACATACATACATATATGCATATACACACAAAATAAACAAAAATAAATTAATATACATTAATGTGTGCGTTAAGTGGAAAGTAATGCGCAAATAAAACAAAACATTATATGGAAAAGGAAAGAAAAAAAAGAAAGAAAGAAGAAAGAAAGGAAAAGTAAGAGAAATAAAGAAAGTAAAGGAACGAAAGAAAAAAAACAAGAGAAAGAAAAAAGAAAGAACGAACGAGAAATAAAAAAGACAGTGAACATATTACTGATGGCCTGATGTGGCGTTTCTCTGTAAAAATGTCTCTGGCAGCACGCGCACGGTGTGTCTCGGACTCGCGCACTCCGTCGCAACTTTCTTGCACAGTCACATCCAGCACTGACTTTTAAGACGAGAGTAAGGAGGGGAGCAGACACTGTCTGGCGTTTTTGATTTCCTTCTGCCACGAGGAGCTGCACCTGTGCGCGCGATCCTTCTCCAGTGAGGTTAATTAGCGTGCGTCCTGGATGCGAGTTGGAGCCGATCTCCATTCTAGGCAAATCTGTTTTAGAGAATAACATATGCACCCTTTAGGTCTTTCGCAGCTGTCTAAATCCAATATAAAGTACCTTAGGCCAAATAAATAAATAAATAAGAGAGAGAGAGCGGGAGAGAGAAGGAGAGATAGAGAGCGAGAGAGAGAGAGAGAGAGAGAGAGAGAGAGAGAGAGAGAGAGAGAGAGAGAGAGAGAGAGAGAGAGAGAGAGAGAGACTAGTAAGGGCATACCTCCTCCAGGAGAAGGTAAAAAGGACATGGACAAATTGACGCATGTCCCAGAGAAAGTCACTGTACAAATGGACCACTGACTTTTAACCTGGCGCTTTAAGAGACGTAACACGCCTTTATTAACCAGATACCTTATCAGTTAGAAGCCTTATCAGAGGTCTGCTCTGAAGGACACGAGGCTGATAGGATGCTCCTCACATTCTGCATATTCTCCCCCTCCGTGCAGATATAATCATAAATGCAGATGGTCCAGTAAGCCCACTGGTTTAAGTGCTCTTATCCATTAGCATGAGATTTTTGCATTTCAAATCAGTCCACCGGACACAGAAGCCAGGTAAAAGGCTGAATGGTCCCCTCGACTGCAAGAAAATCGGCCTTAACTACAAGAAAAGAATAAACGTCACCTTTATGAACACTCATTCTCTTCTTTTCCCCAATTTTGGGCAGCATCCGGCGGGCCGAGTTTAAAACGGCGCGCCAGCGTTCCTCTGCTTTCATCAGAAAATCAGTGGGTGAGGCGCTGGAAGCTGCGCAAAATAGTCAAATCACCCAGCAAGAACACTCGCGCTCAAAAGCGCATTTATTTCATCTGCGCCAAGAAAGAGAGCGCGGGCTCCCTTTAATTTCGCTCTAATTTATGAGCAATTGTGTGATAATGAGCTACGATCTGCAGTAAAGGGCGACGTGTAAAATAATGATGTGCAGACCCGTCCGAGCGCGCGGACCGTTTCATTTTACAACAGGAGGAAGAAACCAGCCCGAGCACATCAACACACGCAAACACACAGCCTTTCGCGACAGATTGTGAACTAAATTTAGGAAATTGTGAGTTACAGATAAAACAAAACAAGGCACACCAACATAAACTAAGAACACACAGAAACAACAACAAAAAACTAAGAACACTAAGAATACTACAAAAAGAAAAAAAAAAAAAAAAAACAGAAACAGAAAACAGAACAATATTGAATAAAATACAGAATGAATATTACTTTTTCCATCTGCAATAATAATAGAAATGAAACTACTACTTCTACTACTACTAACAACAAAAACAACAAGGATTAAAATAATAATAATAATAGTAATAATAATAACAATAATAATAATAATAACAATAATAATAATAATAATAATAATAATAATAATAATAATAAACTCCATACGCACTTACCAGAAACAAAGTTTTATTTTACCGCAAGTAAATATATTAAAATATATTTAAAATATATTATAACATGACCGTTTTCTTTTCATTATCACGCTGTAACTTTTCTAAAAAGTTGTTATTTCGTCCTGTGAGTAGCCTTCAATATTTATATTTACAGCACTCAGCAGACGTTTTTATCCAAACCAACTTCCATTCTAACACTAACATTACTCTCACTCACTTAGATAATAACAATTTCTTTTGACTTCTTAATGTACTTTTCAGGAGGTGGTGAGACAGAAGGGTCGTGAAGAGGGTACTGGGTGGTCTTTAAAGTCTGCTTGGTGAGAATAAGAAGCCCAAACAGGTAGACTGTTCAGGACTGGGGCTGAAAGTTGGCGGGACTTTGGCGGGACTGAGGGGAGTGTGCCTGCGCCCCCACTCTCTTCCTCTGCTGAAGCCTAGCAACAACAGACAAAAGGCCCAGGGCTTTTACTGGCCTTTGGATTCTGCCCTTTGATCTGCCTCCCATTCCACAAAGGCGGGTCTGCTCACACTGACCAGAACTCTCTAACCACCTGGACCGACACCTGAACTGGACCATCTCAGGACACAGTCAGAGAGTCTCCTCATTTCTTATTTTTGAATGACGTGTCCAGTGCTGAAACACTGAACCAGCAGTAAGTTTATAAATGTATAAATAAAACCAACGATTTAAGACCAAACGAGATTACTGATGTTTTTGCTGAACTGAATAAACACACACCACCCTCACAACGTTCCTCTCGTTCACGTAACACAGTGCATAAACACTATATTTGCATCTTTTCGGCTTTAAACAAACAACCCAGACATTAATTACCTGTAAATGTATTATACCGCACATTCTCTGGTCTGCTATATTTACTCTGTTATATTTATCTCTGTCAATCTTTGTTCTGAATTTTTGCACACAACTGTCTGCCATTATACAGTAATAATACTGTGTGCATATTCTAAATGTTGTCTTGTCTGGTTGTTTCGTTGCTCTTGTGTTTTTCCACACTTTTTTTGTATTGTCGTTTCTGTTCTTGCTGCACCGTGGTCCAGGAGGAAGGTTGATTCATTTCCCTGTGTACTGTGTGTAAATGGTTAAAATTACAATAAAACCTATTTGACTTGACCGAATAACGTGTCCAGAATAAATAAGTGCTGAAGCACTGAAGTAAAAGTCAGTACACAAAAGATGACTAAATAACACAAACAATAAAAGGCCAAATCAAACGAATTAAGCCAAAAACAAAAGTAGAGAAAACATCCTCAGCGTAAGGAGCCCTGTATCAGTCTTCATCTCACTACAGTGAAATGACACACAGGCCTGTGGGCAATAAGTGTATGTTTCACTAAAGATCATATGCGGGGTGGTGGAGTGGACTTCTGGTGAAGTGCGCAAGTTTCGTTCAGACTTCCCACGTGATGTTCTTCAGCAGAATCAGGTAAGAATGAAGACAAAGGTGATGAGACTTGAGAGGCGCTCGGTGTGCTGTAGACTGGCTGGTTCACTCCGGCTCTGCAGGTGAAACGCTGAAGCGTCGCTGCTTTGGAAAACTTCTGCGCGCTCGTCTGGACGCCCGCGCGCCGCCTTGAAAAAAGTTTTAATGAGAGATTTCCTGTAGAACCACCTGCACAGTGCTGATAGAAGCAGCCTAAGGCCTGTTCACCCACTTACCCCTCCTTTCTCTCAGCCCCCAATATAGAGCCACCGGTCTCCTGCTCCACTCTATCTGCTGCGCTTATGAATTTCATTTCAATTACGCCTAATTTCCTAAACGCTCTAAACGGCCTCGGCCTTAAGACACTCCGACTCCCTGTTTTTTATTGCATGGGAATAATCTTTGCTGAAATTGGTTTGTCACATATTGTCATTAGCGCGCAAGTAAAACAATGAAGTCATTATTGGAGGATCCCCGGGCGAGAAATTAGGAGAGGAAGCCCGTCCCCGCAGCACGGGCCCCGTTGAGAGGAAGGCAAATATGCAAAACGCTCCGTTTTAATTTCGTCCTGACGCTGTTTTGCATATGCGGCTTATTTTCTCCGGCGGATTTTTTGTCTGATCGCTTCCGAAAGCAATCTCGACAAGCAAAGTGGGAACACAAGGACCAGGGTCCGGCCTAATTGAGTGGCGGCAAGGTCCTAATCGCGTTAATTGTAATGAACCCTCTTTGGGAATACCAGAAAATGTATTTAAATGATTCCGTCTCGTGAGCTAAGGAGATTATGTCAAGTTTGGAGCATGATAGAAATGTCAAGTAAAATTACACAGATATGACAGAGAGTAAACTGCTCCCACTTGGGCTTTTACTT
>JBBPDB010000002.1:8176840-8191306 GCA_037974465.1 Brachypetersius altus | reverse complement strand
GACTGTCCCCTGTAGTTAGGGAATGGAAGTCGCTTTGGATAAAAGCGTCTGATAAATGCCGTAAATGTAAATGTACAGTCTTTCTACACGATGCAGACAATGTACATGTACAAGCATGGGTGTTTTGATGAATTATGCTGCCTTGTCGAAAAATGCTCCCTGTAAGTTTATACAGTTCATACACTTTATATTCAGTTCATAAAACTGATAATGATAAGAAATAGGCAAATAATATGGAAAATTCAAGAAAAATATATTTTATTTAAATGAGAAGAGCCTAGATAGACAGACCTAGATAGAGTTGCACAGAGGCAGTCTAACACTGAGAAATGCTACCTTGAAACAGTGTTCTGTGGTTTCATGCTACCCTGTCCATATTACATGTAACATATTATATGACTTTCGTATGGCTTGTATAACAATGTAATTATTGCGATTAATAGATCAATATAGATGAATATATGCGCACACACACACACACACACGATTCAATAGAAAATGCCACTAACAAAAAATAGCAGCCATATAATTTAATGTGATCGGAAATATAGTTTTAACCTGTAAATAAAAAACGTTTTTAAATGATGTAAAATACAGAGAAAATATATCAAGCCACAATTCAAATGAAAGAACATTTGTAACATTCACAATGTTTATAACATTGATTTTACAGAAAGGCCATTTTAGAATATAGTCCTTCCACCGAAATGCATGTTCAGTTGGGCCTTTGAGGTGGATTTGAAATACTCATCAAAGAGGGGGGTACCAAATTTGAGTGAATGGAAAATTTATGTAAATGATTCTCCTCGTCACTGAACTGTTATGCTGATAATATATTTTGTATTGAATTAACTAGAAGCATTTGACTAGACTAGTGGTCTTGGACACACACAAACACACAAGCAACTGACATTGGTAAAGCTCAGCTTTGGGTGTGTTAATGACCTGATTGTGGGGTGAGAAATTCGAGACGACTATAACTGATGACCATGAAATCCCACTTTATACGCACTTTATATGCAAGGCAGTTATCTGCTTATGTCTCTATAGGCAGAGAAGACAAGAAAAAAGTCTAGAGTCCTTCTGCCATTTGCATGCTGTGCTATATGCATAAATAAAAAAAGGCATGTACTCTTCATATTTATTAACCATTTGACTAATATATATTTTAATAGTATTTAATTTACACCAACATATCAATTTTCCTTTCTTGTTTTGATCAAGAGGTCGATGCATTCAAAGGTCAGGGGAGCAAAATCACAACTATTTCTGTAAATAACATCTGTTCAAATTGCACCAACAAAATGGTGACTAGATTTCCAGAACAACACTTAGGTGTAAGTTAGGTGCTAGAAAATGCCCAACAGAAAATGATGACACACCACAGTCGCCAGCAGGGACGGATCACTTTATGACTTGAGAGTCTCCAAAGAACAAACCCGCGAAGGTAGTTGGCAGGCTGAGAATTCGGCGCGTAAGAAAAGCAATAGCTCCATCTGCTAGCCTTACCCCAGTTAACCCCTCCGAACAACTCGCAGCCATGTGTGACTCATTTCAACTTGCACAAATTTCACTCGCAATGTAACATATGATTGACATTATTAGGCTTTAATATGTTAACACACTCCTGCACTAGGCACAGGTGTTTTGTCGCATTTGCAGTGTGTTCTACAAGATACAGTTTAGTGCCTTGCTCGTATCCAGCAACGGTAATGAATAATGCACAACAAAAATAGCTAAGGGGCAGGAAAAAAGGGCTCTTTACAAATGACAGTGAGACATACATCTAAATGTAAATAAACCAAACCAGCTTGGCAAGGGTGTTTGTGGCTGTCGGGCAGGGGCCAGTGTGCACAGAGATGCAGAGGGTGTGGGTGGAGAGCGATGTGTGTACTGTCCCTCTCCAGTCCCAGAGGAACCGGCCTGTTGGATCAACAACCTAAAGAGGAGGCTCAGGGCCTGCGTCTGCGACGCCCAGAAAAGGCTGGCAGGGGGTAGTTCCCTCACATCAACAAAATATGCCCCCTTCCCTGTACTGCCACCTGTTCAGGAGCTGTTTCCTCTGAGCCAGCTAGTGACAGAGCCAGCATTGAGGGCGTGTCTGGCACTATCGCTACACTGCCATTGGCTGGCTGCAGTGCATTATTAATGCTTCCCAAAGCCAGCAAACCAATCACACCATGCCATCTGGTGCAGGAACATCTCATTGGGGCATTTGGGTTTAGCAGAAAGCCCCCCTGTTAGGCGTTCAAAGTACCAGGACGAGGAATTTTTGGCAGGCTAAAGATTTTCTTTTTCATCATAATTTTTTCACATTTAAGTCTGTAGCAAAACATCGGCCAAAGGGTAAACTGATCGATTGCAAAACTAGAAAAAAAAAAATCAACATTGCCCTGAAAGCCAAATTACTAGGCAGAACTAAATCTTTTTCCAAAAAGGGTTTCTCTGCAAAAGATTTATGACACAGAAATAAAAGATTCTTCACATAACATTCATGCTATCAACTACCTATCAATCAACAAAAGATTATAATACAATGAAAAGTAATGTGTGAGTATGTTCAATAATACACATTAAAAAAGAGATTATATGATCTGAGGGCAACAAGATGCAGGATTTAGAATGACAGTCGATTCTAATAATTTCATTGACACTAATAATTTAATTAATTTAAAGTTCAGTTGAATAAAATTTGATTGATCAGTTAATACATAATAAGCTCTATTTTAGTTGTATTTGAAGCTACAAATGTAACTACAAAATACATTATCTTATATATGCAAACACTTAACTTAATCTTATATAATCTCTTAAAATTAGGCTGATCATGAAGGTAGCTGCAATTCAATAGAGATACTAAATTTGTTCTGTCTGCTATGAAAAAAAACCCACTTTGATAGCCATGTCAAAATATGCAGAGGATCTCGATTCAGTTACATCTCGATCATAGTGGCATGACTAGAATTCTTTTTGTGCTTCCTATGTATGTACATGCGTACACACACACACACACACACACACACACACACACACACACAGTAAAAAGTGTCTGTGGTAGGCTTCCTCACCCAAGCAGAGTGTCTAGCAGCGGCTAACGGGTTTATTATGGAGTTCAGGAGCTAGCTGAGGGATCTGCACAGAACCTCTTGCCAGTAGAGAAACACTGGTAGACAGAACGCCCCACCAGCACTCCATTTCGGCTGAAGCACGGCACACTTAGTATGTCCCTGTGACTGGGTAAATTATACCTAACCCTAATTTTATGGCTGTCCCCAAATGTGCTTAAACTATGCAACAAATCATGAAATATTTGGAAAATACCTTCAGCTCAACCACTGACATGCAGTATGCGTTTCAGATTTATAAGCAGCAATTGTTATTTTTTTAGTTTAACCACAGCCACACGTCAGAAAATAATAACAGAGTAGGCGCATTAAATCACAATCGTTGGACGTTTCACATGTGTTACGCATAGCAAGCTAAATTTGATAGTTGCAAAAAAAGTAAATAGAGGCGACAAGGATAAAAAGGGAGCAGAAGAATGCTGCGAGACAAAAGCCCTGTGCTCTGGAGGAATGGCAGTGTTGCTGTAAACAGAGATGAGCAGGGGGAACAGTGTGTGTTCTGCAAACAGCCATTACATATTCATTAGCAGAGGCTCTAAGGAGGGCTGCCTGTGGCCTCCTGTGGCCAGTTACCCGCTCACCGGGACTCCACACACACACACACACGTTGCCTGGCTACAAACCCACACAGTGCTTAGCCGTGAACATAAGGCCAGCTTGCTCTGTGAGCAAACACACACACACACTTCCATGCAATGAGGAATATACACACTCGTGTAACACTTGCACAAAATGCCTATTTGCCACATTGTGCAAAGGCCTTAAAATCAGATCTAAAATCCGTGTTCAGCGGTCATCTTTGCTGGCTACCAAACAGTGAGTGATTTATAAAATTCTTTGTTCATTTATGCCGAGGTATGAAAGCACAAGCCGTCACACGTTCATAAAATTCTGCATCAAGCAGGCCGGTGATTGGGTTCAAAGAAGCATTTTGAAGAATTTATAAAAGCACTATAAAGCTGAAACTCCAGTGAACGAGCCGCCTGATAACTGAAAAGAACGGGCGCAGAAAAACGAAGAGAGCCTGAGGGACAGCCACATTGCCCAAGCAGGCTCAGAACTACAGCAGATGGACCTATAAAGCACATATAACTGTACCAAGAGTACAGTAA
The DNA here is from genome assembly GCA_037974465.1 of Brachypetersius altus. Lineage (NCBI taxonomy): Eukaryota > Metazoa > Chordata > Actinopteri > Characiformes > Alestidae > Brachypetersius > Brachypetersius altus. The sequence goes on along the minus strand of JBBPDB010000002.1, from coordinate 8,187,069 downwards.
TACAGCATTATTAAAGCACTACAGAGGACATGTACTACAGGGCAGGAGTGGCTGGAGTTTTAGGAGTATAGAGCCTTTAATGTGTTTTTGAAAGAGCGAGGAGTTGAAAATAGGCTAGGCAGTACTTACACAGTATTTTCTAAATATCATAATGACATTTAAATATCGAGGACATTAATGAACACATGGCTCCTTTATAATACTTTAATAGTAGTAGACTGTCTCAAACCTGGTGGAGCTTATTTTGATGGTGAGTGTGTGTGTGTGTCTCTACCGGACAACATACCAGTGAAGCCCATTAGTGCGCCCTCTCTGGCCTGTTGCCGCAGCCCTTCTCCATCCTGGTAGTCAATGTAAACAAGGTCGATGGCCTGCAGGCCATAAGCTTTGGTGGTGACCACCACTTTTTGACGAGCATAAAGCAGCTCTCGGGCATCTTTGGTCCTTGTGGCACCTTCAAGATAGAGAAACATTCCATACACATATGGATCAGAAGCGTAATATTATAGCAAATGGAGAAATGAAAGCATCCAGAACAGAGGTCACCAACATGGTGCCACCAAGGAACACATGAGTAGCCCGCATACCAATGAGCAGCGTCTAACATTTAATTTGATCCTGTTGCCATTCTTCTTTAATCACATTTGCATTCATATAGAATTGAAAATGACATAATCTTTATTTAAAAAAGCATTTAAAACGTGTTTATTATACAAGAAGTTTAGATAAGTTTAGGTAAACGCTATTCTAGGCTCAGTACCCGTGAAGTAGCTCTCAGTTTCAAAAAGGTTGGTGACCCCTGATCCAGAATATTCTAAAATGTAAAAAAATCAATTACTTTGGCCTTTCACAGCTGAGGCAGTCAATGAGATCTGAGTCACTGACATAACAATGAAAGAGAACAGATCAAGGAGAGTAAGAGAAGAGAGGAGTGTATAAATGCAGACCTATGCTGGCACAAAAGTCGTCAGAGCCGAACACCACTCCGTCGTGATGAAGACCAACTTTTGGTCCGAGCTGCCGGATCTCTTCACACACAGCCTGGGATAGACAGAGGAGACACAAAGAGCTCTGTCTGTGTGTGTGTGTGTGTGTGTGTGTGTGTGTGTGTGTGTGTATCCTGGCACTCGATCAAGTCGCCCAGTCAGATGGCTCAAATTTCCCCCATAACTCCCTCAATCACTGTCTCTGCTTCTGCTCCTCACATAGAAGTTTAGACATGGAAAACGATCAGTTATGAAAACAATACACACACAGAGTCATAATTAATGGCCTGATATGGCTGTGCCCCTGCAGATGGGAAAAAAAATCTGTGAAGGCCATCCAAACTGGGACAGAGCACCAAAGTGTTGGTGTGGAAAGGAAAGTTTGGAATGTGATATGATTGTCAGGCATGGAGCAGATGGAATTTGTCTCATGCTTTTGCTGGGCTCCAAATTAATTTCACTTCTTGCTGTGACTCTGCAATATTTCCCTGTCTCAGCTCTGGGAAGTGATATCGGCAGCACCACAGAGCCCGAGACTGAGAGGGAAACAAAGAAATAAATGACAAAGTAAGAGACAATTTGACTGATTTTATAGCAGATTTTTATCCATTCAGTGAAGGAGCCCTGCCTTTGCTCTCTGAATGTATCAAGGTCACATGGGACATTTTCATTTATGGCACATGTGTTCCACATTCCTGCATAATTAGATGTTTAAGATCGCAGAGTTTCACAGTGGTTTGGCGTGAAATGTATGAAATTAGAAAAAACGAGTCAAAAAATCGAGAAAATTACACTAAATAGCTATTTTAATAATCACCATACATTGTCTGACAGTGTAGTTATTCTCTAAAACACGTTTCTAAAACTTATTCATGATGGGGAAGTACATGTAAGGGATTATGACACACTTTTTTATAACACATTTTTTATTTACTATCATTTTACTACTCTATTTACTGTTGATTTACATTTTTACATTGCATGCAAAAACATATTCAGACATGGTTCAGCGGTCATTCTGAGAAGTAAATAATATGGCTAGTTCTATGTTGTAGACCTGTAGTTCACCCGTACTGTTGAAATAAAATCAGTGGATATCCTATTTAACTATGGCTTAAAAGTTGATTGAAAATAAACAAATGGACTTATAGGAGAAAGAGAAGAAGATGCTATAACTTGTCAAAAAAACTACAGGTGCTGACATACGCCTGTGCACAGTGACAAGCCCTTTAATCCAAACGCTTTGGTTTATAAAGTTCTTACATCTGCATTTTTAAGCTATAATTTACCTTAAAATTCAGCAGTCCCACAGCACTTTCCACAAAGGTGACTAAGCGAATGGGTTCCATCAGCTCTTGGCCTTTTAAGTGCTGCTGAAACCTGCCAACAAACTGACACACACGCGTCCACACACAGAGACACACGTGAATCATTATTTATTCATAAATAATGACCAGCGCTCATCTGTAGGGAACATCAATGGGAAAGATCACCATCAGGAAAAAAAAAGAAACTGTTTGTTATTGCGGCAAGTTTTATACCCCGTCTGACATTCAGCATTTGAACTAAAAAAAAAAAATCCTTTTAATCATGTTCAAACTGATGGCACATTACATGTGACAGACATCCAATTAAATAAAAAAAATCCTGAGTCAGGGTTGAGAAGTGAGAAATGCAGGCTCCTTTTTTTTTTTAATGCAACAGTATTTACTCACTCTTGGGGTCCTGGACAAACGGCTGCTGTGCAAGGCCCCTCAAGAAATACTACACGTTCCAGTGCGTCTTTAGAGAGAGAAAAGAGGCAAAATGAAAAGCCAAGGGACAAGATTTGAGTTTTCTGGGAGCGCATTTCATTTTGGCATTATACGTTTTTTCTGGCCTCCCCAGGTAGACGGACCAGTAAGACGTGTGACAATCAGCGTGTGATGTGACGCTTCTCTCAGGCTTTCATTCTCCCACGTTTTTCCCACTAATATTTAAGCTTACCTAAGAAGGCTTTAAAATGAAGTTTAGTTCTTTGAAGACCAAAGCATTCCAATTTTTCCAACAGACCAGTTCACAGCTAGCTGTGCACTGCCAGTGGGGTAGCCCGAATTCCAAAATCTATCATCTGGAAACACACAAAAGCACTCTCCGTCAGATATTTCCTTTCAAAGCCAGTTTAAAAAAAAAAAAAGGAAAAAAAAGGAGACAGGGCAGGGGGAGAAAAAGAAAGAGAGAGAGTGTGAGAGTAAGAGAAAGAGAAACTCATAGGAGAAATGTGTAATTCCCTGTCCCCTCTCTCCATCCTCTTTTTCAAACACTTAGGATCGAATATCAAAATAACCTCAGGTAAGTCCGGTCTATTCTTTCCCCAAAATAAAGACAAAAAATATCCTGCGCATGCTTGTTTTATTAGCTCAAAGAATACAGTGATATTGTGGGATTTTTTTTTCTAATGGGGAGAATTTTAATCATCTCCCCATTCAATCTCAGTAGGATAAATCATATCTGAGAGATTTGCATAAATATAAACCATCAAAGCCTTTTCATCTTCAAAGGGGTTTTCAAGACCCAATAAGCTTTGTACTGTAATCATCTGAGGTCACAACCCTGCAGGAGCAATGCTGCTATGGCAACATAAAAACTAACGCCGAGGGCTTAGCATAATATTCTCCCCCAACACGCGAGAGGGCCGCATTCCCAACCATGGGCTGTTCTCTAGCGTCCGTGCACTTCCCCGCTCCCGCCCCTTTTTAAACGGCCACTATGTGCTTTCTTACCACTGCCCTGACATTACGCACGCTAGTCGCAGGTGGCAGAAATGAAGAGTTGATATAGTCCTCGAGTGGAAATAAAAAGCTTTGACCACAACAATTCCCTCCAAAATAAGCGCCACGATTGAGTGGGCTATTAGGATGTCGAGGAGTGGCAGCAAATTACAGGTAGGGCCGATGACTTTATAAAGGCGAAGTGTATGGAGAGACTGCCTCTATTCAGCATTTAATCAGCTGGGGGGATCTGTCGATTTTCCTGAAGGTGCTTAAGCAATAATACTGTTCCCAGGTTGGAAGAAAAAAAGGCCTTTCTAGTAGGTCAATGGCTCTATGTGAGTTGACCCTTCTAGTTCTTCTTTAGCCTCTCTTGAAGAAGAAGGGGGGTAAAAAAAAAAAAGCATCAAGTCTTCAATAAGAGCTGCATTACCCCATCCTTCAGTGGTCAGATAGTGAGAAGAAAAAGAGCCTGGGAGAAAGTGATCACGGGACAAGAAAAGCGATGGTGGAAAAAAAGGGCGGCGAGTGGACAAGTTTCAATTAATTTTCTTCAAAAGAGGGCCAGATTAAATGTTTCCGGCCTGGTGAAGTGCTTATTTCACTGAAGGGGGAAGAGGGGAGAGAGAGAGAGAGAGCAAGAGTGAGAACATAAGTGAGGGAGAGAGAGAGGGAAAAGCAGAGAGACTAGAGGGTTGGGCCTGGAGCCGGACCTTCTTTTCAGAAGCTGGTGCATACCCAATGGCGTGGCGGCTAAAGAATGCACACGGCTCCGAATTTGTGGGGGATTGTACTCGGACAAAGGGGAGGGAGTTACGCCTGTTATAGTCCAATAAGCCTTGTCAGTCAAACAAGCCAAGAGAAAGGAAAGAGAAAGGGAAAGCAAAAGATTTTCACACAAAGGGAAACAAGTAAGTCCGTCTTTTAGCAACAAATCAGTGTGGAGGTTCCTCTGCTAAGCCTAGGCGGAGAAAAGAAGAGGAAGATAAACAGCAGAGGGATTTGAGGTCTGATAGCAGAGGACAGGAGGAGGAGGAGAGTCATAATCAGGCTGGAGTACCCCAAGCCCCTGAGGAGCAGTTAGCAAGTTTCTAATCCAACAAAGTCCAGACAAAAAGAAAGACAGAGAAAGATAGAGAGAGGGAAAAGAATGGGAGAGAGATTTAGAAGTATTTTATTATATCAACTGTATGGTTGAATGGTACAACAGTGAAGCAAACAGTGAAATTGTTAGAACATAGATCTAATCATCTAAAAACATCTCAACTGTTCATGTATCTCTACAGAACTAAGACAAATAGATCAAAAGCTTGTATGTCTACGGTTTTCTTTTTTCCCCTTATTTTTCCCTTATTTTATGTACAAATTGAATAATTGAAATCAGTCTTGTTAGTTACAAGCAATATTTCAGAATACTGCAGATTAGGTTGACACAAAATTATTAGGTTTACTAACACAAAATTATTAACTAACAGTAGTTTATAGCTCTCAAGCCACAGGAGGCCTTGCAAAAATAAGAACACGGCTTAAACACACTTCTAAATATATTATATATTTTTTTAATATTTTAAAATATGTGGTGTTGTTTTTACTAAATACTAATCTATTTCACCTTTATATATTTTTTTACTGTTCCAGAAAAAAATTATATCTGAACAGTGTCACAGAAAATATTCCTTAAAGAAAATATTTTGAAAAAGGGACATGTAAATGTGAAGAACCTTTTAATGGTTTCTTATGATTAGAATGTAAAAGACATTCATATCATGTTAAAGTTAAAGTGCAGTTTTTAGAACCTTTACATTACGTGGAAAATCAATAGTTGTTCTCTGGCATCAAATAGAGAACATTTTCTTGCACATTTTCTTAAAACAGTAAGTATTCTTTCTTTTTTTTTTAAATAAAATATTTTTTTTCATAAACATATTGATATGAGACTGGGGTGTTGGGGAACCCCAAGTGGAATGAGACCCCCCTATTAACCATGTAGTACAAAAAGTATTTTCAGTAATACCCACTGAAGACTTGTGTTATGTGCTAGACTGAACATGAGTAATATTTGTATTGCTTTACATTTTCAGCAGTTCAGACAAACTGATTTGTTTATTTTTAGTAGTGCATGACAATTACACACTCAGGGCAGTCAGTAGCTACACCTGTGTGGAGTTATACAGAAGAGCGAGAAAGAAAGAGAGACACGCTCCTTTCATGTCTTCCTGTCTTTCTCCCTCTCGTCACTTTCAAAGCAGCAGGCCCATGTCAGGTCAGTGCTACATGACGTCCCGCACCACTCGCAATCTCCCGCACCCTGCTGAGGATATGTGCTAGGCCCTGGGCAGGCGGGTGCAAAGGATACATCTACACATCTGCACTGAGCAACTCACTACTACCCTTCCCATCCCATCGCACACGCACTGTGAGCTTATTATTTGTTGATGATTGGTAAGGACTGTTCAAGATGGTTAATTGAAAAATACATATCAACCAGGGCCAAATCAATATATCTCTTTGCTAAACATGGATAATATTAACATTTCACTGACAGAGAGTAAACCACAGAAATCCAATAAAACACGGATATCTGATGTCTCATTTAATACATATCATGCAATAAAAAAACATTTAGGAATATTTTAAGTAAAATCCATTTACATTTCTGAAATCTGAAAAATTATATTTATATCGTTGCACAATTTTTTTTGTGCCTTCATATATGTGTAAATATTTCATGACGACTGGAGCGAAAGAAATGCTCTGAAATATAATCTCTCTTTATATAAAGTCTTTTCACTGTAGAAGATCAACATCTCTTAAAATACAGCTATATTAACTTTTATTCAAGTCAAGCTAGTTTTTTGCCTTTTCTTGTAAAGGTATAATATGAACAATTTGGCATAATATGGACAATCATTGACATTTGATATTAATATCAGTCATTAATGTATTTGACTTTGATTTGATACGCAAATCAATTTTTTTCCAGATTTACTAGTTCCACCATGATCAGAATCATACAAAACTAAACATGCACCTTAACAGGCTATTTTTGAGTTGCAGACATTGCCACTCCTGATCCCTATGGCTACCACTCAGAAGAAATCAGTGTGTGACAACTGTTTCACATAAAACCGCTCTCAAATGTTAGAGATTAGTGATATTCTAGTTTTTCACAATATCAAATAAACTTTGATAATACTTAACAGCAAGATTTATGATAAGACAATCTCCAAAATGCTATCTTTAGGGCAGAAAGAACCTTTCTGAACCTTAACGGGACATTTCTATTTCTACGGGTGATGAAATGTTATGTCACTGTAAAGGGCAGTGAGCATTTTCAAATAATATAGAAATAACTAAAAAGTTAGAGAGGACAGATTTTGATATATAAAACTGACCAGTAAATGAATAAATCAACTAGTCAACTAGTCAACTACCTCTCAAACCCGTTTCTCTTCTTCATCACCCGACCAAAGTGTTTCAGGGGGCTCACGGTGGGTGAGCGAGTATTCTTTGAAGGAGGAAAATCAGAAGGTGGAAAAATCTTGGAACAGGGCGACAGAGAGAGTGAGAAAAAAAATATGAGCACCTGTCGGCAATTAAAAAGGCAAGAAACAGAGACCAGCCCAGGAAATATGAGCACTAATTAAAACCACTAGTTAAAAACTTCCTGCTTCTGGCCTGGACTAGCTGTGAGCTACAGACTGAGGCCCCCTCCCTCCACCTCTCGCTCTCTCTCACTCCCTTCCTCCACCTAGTTAAGACATTGTGACCCCTTTCAGGTCTTTTCAGGAGGCATGTGGAGCAGCTGAATACTGCAGATTTAGCCTAGGTAGGTTGGGGGGTTGGGGTGTCCGTGGTTGGGCGGGGTGCTATAGTGAGGGCTTGTGGGAGCCACTGGGGTTTCAGACGGACACACGGATGGACAGAAAGGGCCTCTCCATGCCCCCTGGGACACATATGGAGGTGATCAGGAAACATGGACATTTAATGATGTCACTGTCTCCTGACCTGTGAGGGACCAGCATCCGCATTGAGCGCTTTATAGAGAGCCACGTGGTCTGTTGGCCTCCAGCTTGGTGCTGCTGCATCAGAGCTAATAGACTACTGCAGCTGGTCAAGGCAATAGTACCATGTTTAATGAATGAGCTTAAGATCCACTGAGCCTTAAAATCTTATCTGCAGTAAGGACAGACTTTTCTTCATAAACAGTCACTATTGGCTTTGATATTTCTCATGATTGCGAACAATGTGAAATTCTTTTCTGCATTTAACCCATCCACCAAGTGAAGCAGAGAGCTGCCACCAATGAGGGGCACAGTAGGTCAAGGGAACCTCAGTGATGACACTAACAGTGCTGGGATTTGAACCCACAACCTGTGGGACTGCCCAATCAGGAGCCTGAACACAGGACCCTCAGATTTAAAGACTAATGTTCTATCGACTGAGCTATCCAGGCCCTGGATCATTGCATTGCATTTAAACTGTTTTAGGGTTTCAGACATACTAAGATTTTGTGTCGAATCTGATGAAAGGTCAACTTCAAATTGTCAGCCCATCTCCTTCTCTCCCTAGACTCAGCTACAGGGGTGGAATCCATCTCCCTTTAAAACTGAAAGTATGTTATTGTTGCTTTGAAGAGACTTGAGGTTTTCTCTTTCTTCTGTGGTTATGTGTGGAGCAATCAGTGTGTTCTTTAAAGAAGGCAAAGAAAATGTCATGGGTATTTTTAGGCCTTCATTTTTCATATTATGCTAGGCATAGTCTTTAACCATGGGCTATCATCACTGCAGTTGAACATTGGGCCAGACAGATCCTAACTAAAGGTACTGGAATGGAAGAAACCCTATAGACATACAGTTACATTATACATGCACATCATACTCTGCCACATCACACTTCATATTGCTATCAACAATATATGCAGATGTTCTGCCCCATCAATTTGTAACCCTAACCTATGCATGTTGATTACCCCGAGAGCTTTAAATCAAAACAAACCTGGAATTTATCCATAAGGAGTGAAAACCAGTGTTGAGACGTTTTTTCTTTGCTAATTGCACCGCATCAGTCTATATATTTAGATCTAGATCTATTTAAAGTTACAAACAATCTTTTGATGTTATTTATGTTATAGTTAAATATGACCAAAAAGTATTGGTAAGCATAAAAAAAAGACATGTCTCCATCTACATGTAATGAACCTGTTCAATCTGGAGAGAAGTGGTCCCATTTCATGAGCTGAATTATTGCCAAAGAATATATTTTTTTTAAACAAGAGCACATTGCTCCAAGCAGTTCTAAATAGTCCGAATGCTTGTGCACAAATTCAGTCTAATTAACAAAAATGGTGTTTGAATTCAAATTTAAACACCAAATGGCATCTTATAATGAACAGAATCTCTACTCTTCAGGATGTTTTGCTTCCAAGACTGCAAGTCTTTACTGTTTATTGTTGGTTACTCTCTTACCTTCCTTACCATTAGTCTGAGAGAAATCTCCATTAGTTCCATTACCTTTCCAACTGTATACTGTTGAACCAACTGCGCTGACAGAGGTCCTGTTTTCCAAAAGCATAATATAATCTTATCTGGTAAAGATAGGGTTCAGTGGGATGTTAACACAACCATTTTAGAACAAAGACTTGTTAATATTTTTTGGTTTACCCATCTGTCATTAGTCTTTGTAAGGGCTTTGTAATTTTTCTATTTGAGTGTTTTTAACAATGTTGTCTTCAGGAAATTCTTTACCATGATTCCTACTTGTGTAAAATCTCCTCAACCAATGGAAACCTCTTTCAAAAGGACAGCAAGTATGCTAATGAGGGCCTTCTTCTAGGTCACCCCTGAATAATTTCGCTATGGACTTATGTTCTCTTTTCATAATTTCTCCCATGGCTTTGACTACAGCTATACAATCAGTTTTGGCATTATGTATAGGTGCCTGCCCCCCCCCCCCCGCCATATTTTCTTTGCTAGTATTTTCAAACTAGCACTAATTTTCTTACTTTGAGTTTTTGTTTTATAATCTTCTAACGGACATCTACCTTTATGTCTGCACCATGTTTCTTTTTTATTTCCTGGATCTATAATTTTACAGAAAAGCTGGGTCTTCAGCAAAGGTAGTCTTGGATGCTGCTTTGACCTGTTGTCTGCGCTCACCCATTGCACTTCTTCAATGTCTTCCACCTTTGGTAGCATGAGTGCTGGGGGTAGGACCTCTGCCTGCAGAATGACCTCTAGGTCAGCCTCAGCCAGACCACTGGACACCGAGTTCACCCGCACACATTTCTCTGTGCGCCCCAGATTCAGCTCCGCCAGCACCTTTGCGATCGTTTCCCGTGCTGCTACCTGCAGAGGGATACACACATGCATTTCACCTTTTCACTGTAAAAAAAAAAGATATCTTTGCATATTTATGATTATATAATTGTTATATGTATACATATATGTATACAGTAAATCCTTCACTCCAAAAGCACCAGTGTAGTGGTGGT
>JBBPDB010000002.1:8140092-8150424 GCA_037974465.1 Brachypetersius altus | reverse complement strand
AACGAACCTATATATATATATATATATATATATATATATATATATGTGTGTGTGTGTGTGTGTGTGTGTGCGCATGCGCTGTGGGGAGAATTATAGAAACACATCTTGAGCTACCTTTTCATTTTTACTATATCAGTATGTTAGTTTCATTTACTCTAATGTTTATAAATCAGCACTGAAATCAGATTTGATCCTAAATAAATATTCGTTCTGCTTGTTATAGCTACATCAGAAGACAAAATCACAATTTATTCAATAATTTATAACATGATCATGTAAATGCAGGGCCCACATGAACCCAAACATCACATCTCTAATTTATCACCGATGTCCAGGAAGACAACATTAGCTTCATTTTCCAACTAATTAATTCATATCATCTAGATATTATATATACTAAATATACAGTCAGCGGGTCGAATTCCTCATCCATACAGCAGACTCTTGTTAGAATGAAGAGGAACCGTGGTTGCTATCCCTTTTGTTAGTTTGCTTCTTGTTGATATATTGATGTGTCTCTCATTAGCAGAACACCCGACAAAGAATAGCTTTCATCAACCAACAAGGTCTCAGTGCATGTGGAACTTCAGTTCTGTAGGATAAGCTGCTTGTGAAAATGAAAACAGAGCGCATAATTTGACAAAGAATTTAAGAATCTAACAAATATGAAATTCATTATTACATATGTTCACACACATTCATACACTGCATTTTATGTGGCCATTTGAAAGAAAAATAAATTAGGATTCAGCTGTGAAGCTTGCACAAAAAAAAAGATGAATTAAAATGAATTAAATCAAAGAATTTATAACGGAAAATGCCCAAGTGGGATAAAAGGCTCTCTCAATAGACATGATTAGAGAGATAGTGGACAGAGAGCTGGGGGCAGGGGCACATCCACAGACATTAGCAAAAATGATCTAATAGAGGGACCACATTTAGCATGTATGCTTCCACCTTCCACTCCGTACGTCTTTTAATTTGCTGCAGCCTGACTGCTATGCTGAGAAAATGAGGAGTTAGCTTTGTCTTGCCCTTCCTCTCTCATTCGTGTTTCAGATGTGGGTCAAAGAAGAAGCCCATTACAGTACAGATATTTGCTGTTTTCCTAACATAGCTCAGCCTTTTGAAATGCACAGGCAGAACCTAACCTCTCACACAGGGACCTGTGCCTTGGGCTGTTTTGTACAGCAGGGGTTAACATTGATTGCGTGCTCACGAGCAGTAGCACTGTTCACAACATGGCTACAGGAAAATGTGCAGACCTTACCAGACTCGCCTACTGAGAGACTCCAAGTGGGATGTACAGTCATTACACAGAGAAAGGAAGGTGAACTCTTCCTCTAGAAGTAAGTCAAAGGTCCCGTACAAGTAGAAACATTCTTTCCCTCCCCCAACCAAACCTATACAATCCAAAGCCATATACTTTTATCCTTCTCTTGGGTTGTTTCCAGCCCCCAGAGGTTTTTCATTTACAGCCGTTAGGAGACTTTAGCATAATTATAAACAATTTTATGACAACGTAAAGCAAGACCAAGAATCTAAAGCAGCTTAAATGTCATCTCGCTCAAAAAAGTGCCATCAAAAGTGCTTCAAGTCATACTTACAAGTGCTGAAGAATGAACTGTTCTGTTTTATTCATACTAGACAATAAGAAAAATCCAGAGCCAGACATCAGTGCTCTTAATTAAGGTGTGATATGGCAATATCTCAATACATAACACTGTATTTGGTTTTCTGAGATTTGATAAGTTGGAACAAAGAAAAAAGAAGTGCATTTAAGTTTGACATATTGTAAAAGTATAAATACAATCATTTTAGTCTCCATTTCATAAACTCAATGAACAAGGCCAATTATGCACCAACTGTAATCAAAATACATACGATATCCATGATATTCTTTGTCAAAACAAAACCATCCCTATCAGGTGAAAGAAAAACATTCTATTGTTTTATTTTGCATCATTCATCGTGAAATTTCAACACAACCTAGCTGGCATTTTCAGAAAAAAATGTGAGGCTTTGATACAACAGTGACAATATTGTGACACGACATGATAAATGATCACAATAAAAATAAATGTCATATTGTTCACCCTTATTTTAATATAAAGATAGTAGGAATTTCATCATATTACTTAAGGATGTGCAATGATTTCGGACTCACATCAGCATCGACAAATAATTGGTTAAAAATGTATTGCCAGCTGGAAGATGTTTAGGTTAAGCTGATATTTCAAACCAGTAGTCAGGTATTAAATTCCCATTCCCATTAAGCAAAAGTGGGCTGCTAAGCTAAAATATCATTTTTATCCATTTATTCATTTTTATTCGTTAATCAGAGTAGTGCCATGATTTACATTTTCGGAATGTGTATATATAGACACCAGTATCGACAGATATGTAAATCAAAAATACTGGATATCTTTTTGGCTCTTAATAATCCGTACATCTGTGATATCAAGCTTTTCCAAAAGCTCTATTTACTACAGAAACTACAGTAAAGCCTGGACAGAGCCAGGCTTTTAAAGGGATTCATTCACAAAATTTCACTTTGTCCATCTGGTGCAAATTGCCAGAGTCATACAGAAAATGAATGAAACTGATCATTTTATTCAGGCAAAAATGAATAACATCAGTTTTCAAAGATAGTTCGGGCTGAGTTTTCAAAGGCATTAAGAGCAAAACTGCCACCGTTATACAGTGATCAAGTATTACTTTAACATCTCTCTTTAGCATCACTACAGTGTGAGGGTTTTGTTAAATCCTTGTTATTATTCTGTACAAAGAATAGGCACCACTCCCCATTAGCCTATACACATTCATAGCTTGGTATGCAGGCTCTCATAACTGTGGAAGTCATTAAATGTTGCGGCATACCGCTCTCCCAATATAAAACAACCAGAATTCCATTTAACAACGCTTCATGGAATTTTCACACCGATTTTCGTCCCAGCAATCCCGTCAGGAAAAGTCATCACGCACTTGAGCTTATCGCCCAAATATTTATTTGATTACCTGATTTGCCCAATTTTAATTTGGAGTCATGCTCCACTACGACAGCGATCGCCAGGGGCTAATATTGCTTGCACTATAATTCAAATAACAAGAAACACAGACGGTGAACAATAAAAGCAAGAAGCCATAAACATTACTGTTACATTACAGTGGTGGTGGAACCCCTTCACAACATTTGCTTGTACAGTGCTCCTGCAATACGCAATCTGGTCCTTTTTTTTTTTTTTTTTACTGACCACATCTGGTCAACATTTGCCCCAGCTATTAAACTATGATATATATTGTATAAGTTTAACAATCCCTGAAGTAGGCCTGTATAACATTGGTGAATTTCATGAGCTTCTGTACACAGCCTGTATCACTTTATTCATTTATTTATTTATTTACTTACTTACTTTAAAGGTTATCATAAGACAGAGAAGCATGTCTACATTAGAGGTTATAAAGACACCGGACAGTGCTGCTGTTCGCGGATTTACTGGCTGAGCTTCTAAAGCTTTCTGCTCTTTGGTGCTTTTATGAGGCTCTGGACAGGACTGCTTCTCATTATTTGTAAGCCTGGTGTCCCTCTATACAAGACACAAGAGAGACTTTGACAGGATTTCTGACTTGTTGAACATTGATTCCGCTCAGCTGCTTCCGAAAGATGGACTCAAGCCTGTGTTCCTGGCTTTCCTCCACATTCTCCCATAGTCTACAGAAAAGACACTGGATTAGTGAGTCTACACTCAATGTTCTCAACCTTCTCCAAGCTTCTGGGTGAAAACCTGTTTTCAACCTGTATACGACCTCAACATCCACAGATAATCACCTACACGGTTCAAAAACCCCCCCAAAACATTACACCCAAAAGTATCTCCAAAACACTAACTTTAAAAAAGAAAGGAATGAAAGTCTGTGTAAAGATTTCACATATTTTTAAATGTTGAACTTTGAAGCACTCCTATTGGTTCGTTCATTGTGAAAATTAAACACAAGATAAAGGACACCTTCAAATTTGAAATGAAAAAACAGGATTGTTTTTTAGTGTTTTGCCTCAGCAACCATATGCTTATCATTTATTCAAACTCTTTCATGTTCATTTCACTCTCTCTGTGTCTCTCTTTGGGAGTCTCAAAATGCAAGAAAGTCTTATGGAAACACCAAAGAGCCTGCAAAGCAATTCACGCAGCAATTATAATATACATTAGACTCCATAGAAGTCTGGAAAATGGAAATGCAGCAGTCTAACCACCACTGTGAACTTTAAAAGAACATGCTGATGACACTTTGCAAAATTGGTTTACTGTATATTTAATAGTCTGTTCAATTAACATGTAACAAGTGCTGCAGCTGGGACACTGACATTTCTTTCATTTTTTTTTCTTCCTTCATAACTTTGGCTTTGTCCTGCTCTCTGAGATTGGTGATGATGATCATATATGTTATTTGTCCATGCCTCTGGAAATGTCATGCTGTTTCTAACGATCAAGAAGATTGGCAGTCTTGCTGGGTCCTCCAAACTCTATATTGTCAGGTCTTAGTGGTGTTTCTTACACTTTCATTCATACCAAGGAATGCTTTTATTATGAAGACATAGGCTAGATATTAAAAACATACACATGCTGGATGCACGTTAATGCTCAGTTGCATTAATGCTATTTATGTTAAGGTATGTACAGAATACATATCAATAGAAAATCAGACCAAACAACTGCACTATTTACTATTATATTTTGGGGCAGCAGATATAAATGAGTTAGCATGGTTGAGCCCTCATTCTCTTTTAACAAAATGGCACCAAAATAAGGTTTTTATTTATGGTATCCAAAATGTCTTGTTTTCTGTTAATTATTCTGGAACAGGTCTTTATAAATGTTATGTGGGTTTATGTCGGTAGTCATGGATAACTTATGTATGTGCCTTATGAAAACAGGCCTTAAATGAAGCATTAACAAAGTTTGATTTCAGAAAGGGGGAGTAAATTCATTCATGTGCTGTTGGTGGTTTCACAGGATGTATTCCTAGATGCAGGGTTGGTTTAGTCCAGCTATCTACGGATCTGTCTATCTGTATTTGTTTCTGTATTGAGACTTTAACTGGAAAGGGTTTGTTTTAAGAGTTTATAGCTGACAATAATAACTGCTTAATAATATTTTATATTTTTAGATTGTCAAGATTGTTCAAAACAGTTTGTTGTACCATACAATGTTAGTATTAGAACAAAGTCCTGTGCATTTAATTAAAACGCCCCATCACATACATGCATTATGAATGTACGTGCTATATTTTTGTAAATATATTAACACAAGCCGCTGTATGCTTTTAATGGTTGGAAATGGTATGTGTTTTGTTCCAGTTATTCAATATTTTCTGAATTACAGGCTACTGGAGAAAACCCAATATGCGTCCAGATAATAAACGTACTGAGGCCATGGGCTACAGGTTGGAAAAATTAAGGAAAGGTGGCTCCACTGAACGATTCAAATGTACATGAGAAAGAAGTGTTTATGGCGAACTTTGAGGTCTTATGAGTAAAAATATAAATAAATAAATAAAATTTGTGTCTCCTAACCATATGTGTATGCATTTAGAACACATTAGATTCAATTCAAAGAGGTAGGACATTCCTATTCAGTTCCATCCTTACTGCTGTCCAACACTGTGAACAGTTATCAAAGCATAAAGCATGCTTTTAATACTGCTTTTTCTTTATCTGGCTGTGTTTAAAACTATACATCATTTAATTTACAGCAAACTATATTGAAAGTTCGCATTTGGAAGAAACACATGCGACTTGTCTGAAAAAAGCAGCAGCCTGTGTAAGGATTCTGTATCAGTGCTGGTTCAGACTGTGTGAAAATGAATACTGTTTCATAAAGAAGCACCCAATTCAAACTCCGTACACAGCACCTTGTGAAATGCCCCCAAACAAAACTGTCCAACAACCTTTGTGTCAGGTTTGAGCTTGACTGTCCATAAGTAGATTTGTCAAGTACAGATACGATGTATGAAGCAACAGGCATTAATCCTTCTGCAGAGGATTGCCAAAAAACGATTTCTTGTATTTTATTTTTTTCCTATTCGCCGCAGCCGGCCTGTGATGTACACACGTGGTTTAACGGGCTGTTTTTGCAGCTTTATTTCCATAGACTTACTGAGGAGTGAAAAATGCGCTTGTAAATGTACTATAAACTCTTATTTATAAAAAAAAAAGTGTGGAAAATAGGCTTCCCATGACACGGTCCCTTAAAGTAATGATCATATCAGATTTACTTTGTGATGTCTACAAGCCCATTCCATCAGGTTTTACTATTTGGTCTTTCATGAACTTCTAATTTCTGAATTCATTCTGGCTTCTGCACCACAGAGGAATATATTGTCCAATTTCTGCCTCATGCCTCCCCCCACCCCCCCCCGCATCTCATATGAGCACTGTCAACTGCAGTCCTCTCAATATGCAGATTTCACAATTATTTCCAGCGTCTGGCAGAGACAGCAGTAGCTGTGTCTAAAACGCACAAAATTAAGGATTTGTGTTTCTACTTTGCGATAATCAGCATCTTTTTAATATGCAAACTACTTCCAGGATCCGTCAGGGTTTCAGCTTTTAAATTAAATTTAGCATTGAAGGGGTAAAAAAAAAAAAAAAAAGAAAGAAATACAAGATAAAACAGAAGGGAAATCAATGCTGAGATACATAAACATGAAATAAAGTGAGGGGAAGAAATAAAACGGTCAAAGAATCATCAATATTTATTTCTTTTCCATGCCTTGTCTTGCTCTCATACCTCCGCCCAACACCAGGCCAAAACAATCCCAATAAAAGCTGCTTCTCAGCATGGGAGCACATTTGTTTTTGAGCCTGAAGACACAAGAGTCAGTCTGAAAAAATGTGGCCAAATTAACCGGGGGCACAGAGGACGGTCAGAAAGAACATTTTTTTTCCCCTCCCTTCTTCTCCCTTGCACCCTCTTGCTATCGTCTCTTGCTCTCTTCCTCTCATTCTAGCTCTATGAGAAGTATCTGATCCTCTTTAAACAGGATCAGCTGGTGGCTGGTGACCCTGGCAGTAGCACCTCAGAAGTCGGCCTCGGCTGTGGCTTTTTCCCCTCCTCTCCCGCGCTCGCCTCATTAGGGTGGATTTTACGCCCTAATCTGCACAATGAGGATGAAGTCATAGCCGTTATCTGCGCTGGCCTATGCATCTCCCTGTAATCTCTTCTGAAGCAGGCTCTGCTCTCTTCTTCTCCTCTCTCTATTCCACATGCTGCTTGACTAGCCTAAAGTCTAAGCTCTCTCCGCAAACCCACAGAGCACGGACCCTTCAGCTGTCAAATCTGTCAGTTTTTTCTTCCCTCAGACTGTCTGTGAAACACTGAAGAAATGTCTATATCCTGCCCAGCTCGGGAAACATCATGAGAAAGGGGGGAGCAATACCACTTTCCTAGTTTGAAGAAAAAAAACCTCTTGTGGTCCCTTGTAACGAACATCTGCCCAGAGACGCAGATGTGCGCCGACAATCGCGTATGGAAATGAAAACAAAGTTTCATCCTGAGATGATCTAAGGAACCAACTGCTCTGCTCCTCTGATTCCTTTTCTCCTAGCGAGATCAAGAGCGAATATTCTCCCATTAATTTTTCTTTAGAAATTATTGAGGGAGGAACATAAAAGGGGAGCGAACAAGAGTTGGGTGTGGGGAGGGCGTCGGGGTTAGCTTTTAACTTAGCATTTTTATTGACTCCGGGAAAACAAAATAAGAGAGAGACTCGCTAAGAACGTGCACTCGGCAATAGCCATTCAGGCCTTTGGAGCCCCATTGTAGCACTTTGAAGGGCCTGAAAGGAAACCCCACTGGTGGAAATCCAGTGGAACATCTCCACAACAGAGCACAACTGTTCCCTTCTGCATGAATGGGAGGCAGATAAAAGACGAGATGGACTTCTGAGGTACGGCCAAAAACAAAGGCAACAAAAGTGCTGATCATGAGGGAATGACACAACTCGCTGCGGCAGAGGGGCACGGAGAAAAGAGCCGCCAGACAATGGCACTCACAGCCAAGTGACATGCTGAAGAATTGAAAAATCTACACAAGAAGTGCACCCCCTTCTCACACATACACAAACACACACACACACCCACTCCCCCTCCCCCCCGAAAAAATCCTCAAGAAGCTGCTGGACGGCCGAGGGGCCAGGCTGTCTCGTAAAAAAAAACCCCAAAAAAAAAACCAGAGAGACAGACGGGGGGAGAGAGGGTGAGGGAGAGAAAGAGAGAGTGAAAAGGCGACAGAGAGAGAGTAACACCGAAACATCCAAAAGAAGGGGGAGAAGGGCTAGAATTGAATTTTCAAAGACGGCCAGAGAGGCCGAGGACGACAGGAAGAGGCTTACAGAGGCCAAAAGAAAGCAAGACAGGCAGGACGAGCAAGTGAGGGGGCGAGACCGGAAACCGGCTCTTATACTGGCTGAAGGTGACAGCAGATCAGTGGCATCCCCACACAGAAGAAACACCACCATGGCACCACTCAACACCCACTTTTCCTGCCCGTTTTGTTCTTCAGCCATTCTTCTGAAGTGCCTCTTTGTGCACTGATACAATTAGCTTCTAAACCCCAGATGAACATTCACCCCACTCCACTGCCCCCTCCCCGCTCCTTCCACTCACCGATTCACCACGTGGATAACTCTTAAAAGAGACTTTAGCCTCTCTCTGAATCGGCAAGTCTCAAGTGCAACCCTGTCCTTAAATCACAATTCATAGTTGCCCATTATTTGATTATTATTCCAGGGGCTCACATGCCATGAATAACGTTCCCCTGCTTATTCCCATTATTTTCTTTCGGGAACGGAAAAGACTGTCTCGTGGTTTACACGAGCTAGGGTGTGCTGTCCATTCTAATCGGTGGCAGGGCTTCATTTACAGTTAAATCATGCCACCTCAGAGACTGAGAGCAGACGAGGAGGGGCAGAGGAGCGGAGATTTGTTTGACATGTTTTTATAAAACCCTTCCGAACTCCAAGCGTCATCATTTGCATGCTCCTGCACACATTCCCGCTGATTAATAGTCATATGCATACAGAGAAAGCATTTGGAGTCATATGCAGATTTCTACTTGAAAATAAAAGGGTTACATGAGCTTTAGTGATGCTCTTTCAAATGCTTTTCAGGAAAAAGCTGAAAGAAAAACATGTCATTTACAAAAACGGAATAATGAAGTGCCGTGGGTTACGTGATGAGTGACACTATAACAACTGATAATTATCAGATATGTGCTCATCCACATGTTAATTAAACTAACACATAATTTCTCATTTACAGTGTATTCCCCCTGGGAGTCTGGTGATTACAGTGAGACAATTAAAATAATGCAAATCCAATTATCCTTCACTAATAATGTTATGACGACAAATACTACACAGTGTCTCTTAATTACAATCGACTTACAAACAGAAACTCCCTGACACTCTGGCATTGTCTTTACAACAAAGTCTCTGAATGCTGTGTAAAATGGGTTACAATGCTATAAAACGGCATTCCTTAGGGTGAGAGTATCCTAACTTGTGGCCTCCCAGGCTCGAGCCCCCAGTGGAAAAGGGCCATTGAGGCTGGTTAGCTAAACTGCTACAATGTGCCTGGGGCCGTGAACGGAGCTCATGTTTAACCCTCTCTTTCTTTCCCCCCTCACTTTAGCTGATTAATGGATCAACGCTGTAATTGATTAGCAAGAAGGTGAGAATTAAACCGGAGTTCGGCGCCAATAATGGCCTCTTGACAATAGCGGGCAGCATAAAATGTAAAATGATAGCCTGCAGCCAGATCGCCATCAAAGCCAGGCGGCTCGCTGAAAGAGGCCAACCATTTTCTGGAGTGGCGCGCTTCTTTGGGCCCTTTTCTCTTGATAATGCTGTCAGTTAAACTGACAGGAACCATTATGGACGTGGCCCGTCAGCTCACCTTCATAAAACAAGCTGTAAAACAGCAAATAACAGGCTTATATGGCTTCATTATCGGTCCTTCTCCAAATCGCTGTGGAGGCGCCGGGCTGCTTGTTTGTGTGGTGTGTGTGCTCTTTGAGTGTGTGTCTCTGTGTGTGTGTGTGCCTACGTGTGTGTGTGCTTGTGTGCGTGTGTGTGTATGCAGCTTTTCCATTGCATCAGTTCAACTTGTAACTGAGAGTGGTAACAAGGCCTGTTCAAAGACAGGAAAAAGGGAGAGATATAGAGAGAGACAGAGAAAGGGAGGGTGGGAGAGAGACAGAAAAAGAGAAAGAGAGAGAGAGAGAGAGAGAGAGAGAGAGAGAGAGAGAGAGAGAGAGAGAGAGAGAGAGAGAG
>JBBPDB010000002.1:8112661-8138406 GCA_037974465.1 Brachypetersius altus | reverse complement strand
GAATATCGGATTTTAAAACCAACAAATATTTGTATCGGTATCGGCCTTCAAAATCCTTTATCGGTCGGGCTCTATATTGTAAATGGTTTGTTCAAAACTGAAGTTAACATTCAGTTTCTCTCACCTTTATAAAGGCTAAGAGGGAATTTCTGTCCCAGATGCGTCACATACAATAGTGACGTGCCCCACCTAAATTCAATGAGACCCCTCGTTTCAGGAGATCCAAGGCGTTACACGGCGGGCAGCCTTGTGCTCCAGTGGCACGCCTCGAAATGTCTTTCACAGAGACCGTTTCAAGAGGCATCAAAAGTAGGAGACATGTGTTAGAAGCCTTTTGAGCTGTCAAAGTTGTTCTGCCGGCAGCACAGACTTCGGCCCCACGAACAAAAGATTCAGCTGAATGTGAACTCCGGTCCATTGTCCTGGCACGGCTCCTACACCAGGGTCCTCACACTAATTAATATCAGCACGCTTCCTTGCATGCTGGTGCATCCGAAATCGGTGTTTGTTGAAGACAGAGCCTCACAAAAGCAGCAGGATCAGTAGTGGCCAGCTCCCATGCAGGCAGGACGACGAAGGGTAACCCAGCGTAGCACAAGAGCGCGCGGTATAAAGACACTCCGAAAGACGCACCAAAAAAGGCAGGAGCAGCTAAAACTCCCGTGTCCATTTTAAACTCTCTGACCTCTGGACATGAATTAAAGGAAAGAGACATTTCAGAAAATGAAAAGACATGGCAGGGACCTATAGTGCCAAGCGACCCCAGCCACAATCTTTCTGCTGTATTTACACTTCACAACAGCAAAGGCAGCACAATTAGCGTGTCAGTGGTTGATGCGAGGACTCTGTGAATAGAGTAAAGTGGGTATAGAACATTTAGGAGCGGAAAGTTTGAATGGAGAGGTCAATGTAGGCACCTCAGCTTCCCGGGAACAGAGAGAACACTGGTCCGTCATCCTGCGCGGAATAACAAGACAACAACCAGGTTTTCTGTTGTGAGCTCATGACCTTTACCTTCGTCATTACATTCTGCACGACAGACGATCTCCTCTGAAAGCCTTTTCTTCATCCTGTCAGTCACAGCAAGTTAAAGGAATAGTTTTTCAAATGTCACAATTTCCACATACATCAGGGGCAGCCAAACATGCAGACTTTGCCTCTTTTGTTTAGTTTTATTTATTTCTGTTGCTCCCAGTAAGCCATACTGAGTCCTAAACCACACAGCAGGTTCATGCCACCTTAATGAATAGCTGAATCTCAATTCAAATGTATCCTTTCACTTATGCTTCAAGGGAGTCAATTGTTCCTTTAAAATCTGTGGAAACCTTTGCCTTACAATTGCTGCTTAAGTTAAGGGCTATCAAGAGTTGACTTCAACAACCATCTCATGCATCAGAGACTGTGAAGTTTCTAAACCACAGCAGCAGCAGCATATAGAGCCCCCCCCACCCCCCACCACCGTCCTCAATCCTCATACTGACCTAGCTTTCTGCTGACCATTCTCCACACTGACGTCAGAAAGGACGAGTGGACAGGGCGATTACGCAGCAAACAGCATAATCTGGGATGATGCCGTACACTGACCTCACTGTCGTTTTTGTTATTACGCCATTGTTTCATTAGATTAATGTAACAGGGGTTGCAAAACCTCCGGGATGGTAAAACCCTGCTCTTCTAACATCATATGGGGCCAACGGGACATTTCCCCCTATTCCAATCTCGGGATTTTACAGTCAGTAAACAGCCTTGTGCTGTTAGTCCCAGCAAACGACCACACAGAACAAACACCTGCGCAAACCAAGGACTGAATTTAGTCGACAACTGCGCCGACGAGGCCGAAGAGCTCTGGACCTTGACTCATCTCCATCTCGGTTATTGCAGATCGCAGCATCACAGTAAAACCTGAGACAAAGGCAACCCCGAGGTCAAAGAGGGTGCTGAACAAGTGACATTCATGCACAGGTCACGCAAATGTGCCCCACATATACGCAGAAATAGCACCCGTGTAAGTGGAGAGACCTTCATTCGCTCTCTTTGTCCTTTCATGCATTAACTTTTTCAATCCTTTCCAACACACACATGCATTAACACAAACAAAAGACTGGTGGAAAAGGGAGCTCAGAGGGTGTCACGAATAGCAAAGCACTTTGTATTTGGTCAATGGGACGTGGAAAAGAGAAGCTTGCAACGCAGTGTCACAGGGGACCTGTAAAAGCCCTGGCTGTTGAGTTAGCTCTCGAGGCAGTTAGCACTCCCGCTCTTTAGGCAGTTCACCCATCAGCGGCCTTAATGAGACCTGTTGGGCCCGAATGCGACAGCAAAGCGTGCTCACTAACTGCACTGGCAGGGAAGTTCATTAATGTCATCACGTCTGAGGCAGCGTGGGTGAAACTCTGGATATGACGGGCACTAATTAAAGCTGCTCTATGAATCACTGGTGCCCTGAGATCACAGGCACACTGGCCTGCCCAGACTTACTCTCACTCACACTGAGCCCAACATGAAAGTTAAGTGGTTTCTGCAAGATTTTAGCATCTAACACCAGTCCAGTTTGAGAAATGTTAATGATGCAGGTTCTTGCTCCATGCAACGCTCGGACACGCACGCCGGAATTCCCTTCATAACACAAAAAGCAAAGCTAAGGCCACACATACATCCCCCCATTACCGGTCACAGCTATGAGGAACACGCCCATGGAAAGCTGACCACAAACTTTCACATTTCTGTCTAAAATGTACTCAACTTTTGGGCTGTTTACTTTGTTCAGAGAGATACAATCAATGCCAAAACCTCTAAACAGGACCTGACCTGCATGTAGTGGTTGCCTTGTCTACTTGCAATCTCGCCCAGTTAACTCAACAACTCCCCGTCTAAACCATTCCACAGCATGCAAATATTTTCCCAGCTGTAAGAGCCATTTCCTATTGTGGCGAGGTGCACTGTGCTGGTAGTCTGCACTGGTGTCGGTGGGAAAAAAGGGTGTGGGAGGATGAAACCACTCCGCAGATGGCCATTCATTCCACAAAAAAAAAAAAAAGCTTTCTATTTTTCTCTCTATATTCATTAACTGTTATTATAATAAAAGCATTGTTCAACATGTGTTCTGCATGTGCAATGTGCCCTAGCAGAACAACGAGATCTGGCAATCAGGAGTGTGCACACTCAAACTCAAACTCGTATCATCAGAGGGAACAGAGGGAAAATAATGTGGTTTTCCATGTTCATACCAGCCATGTCTTAATACAATGACATCTGATCTCACATGATCCTTAAAACGATGCTGAACCACACGCTGCTGCACATTCTGCTTCGAGGTCATTGCACGACCCTTGTCCTTGACAGCATCCTCTTATGTTCTCCACAGCTGTGGTGGTGGTGGTTTGGCTGGTCAGGCCTACAGAGGCCACAGGACCGAGTAGATGGCCAGAGTGCTTCTCCTTTGCGGTGACAGAATGTTCAAATCTGCTAAGAAAGCATCAAACCCAAAAACACAATGGCACTGTAGCATGGGATGCTGCTGTAAAACCAAGGAAAGCGATGCATTTAAACATCCCTCCAAGCTCCTAAACGCGGACGATTTAGACGCTTACTGTTTCAGTCCAAAACCATGCGGCTAGGTGCATTACTAAACAGGTGACCATGTGACAGGGTTCCGGAAAGTCGTTTTGTGAATGAGAGACTAATTACCTCTAAATGGTTGCTTTAAAATTTCTCCTGCATGACGAGTAGCAGCACAGGCCAGGTTTCAAAGTAACCTCAGTCAAGCATTCTGTGTGTCGATGTTGAAGTTTATTGTCATGTGTACAGAGTACAGTGTACAGAGCACCATGAAGTTCTTACTTAAACACCCTCTTCACAGATAGAACATAAAAACATAAAAGACATGAAAGACAACACAGTGTAGCAGCAGAAGTCTTAAGTTGTATAAAGTACAGTAAAGTGACAGTGCCGTGTAAGTGTAAAGTGTTGTGTAAAGTGTTGTGTAAAGTGACAGTGTTGTGTAAAGTGCCAGTGCAGTGTAAAGTGCCAGTGCAGTGTAAGTGACAATGCAGTGTAAAGTGCCAGTGCAGTGTAAAGTGCCAGTGCAGTGTAAAGTGACAGTGCAGTGTAAGTGTAAAGTGTTGTGTAAAGTGCCAGTGCAGTGTAAGGTGACAGTGCAGTGTAAGTGTAAAGTTTTGTGTAACGTGACAGTGCAGTGTAAAGTGACGGTGCAGTGTAAATGTAAAGTGTTGCGTAAAGTGACAGTGCAGTGTAAGGTGACAGTGCAGTGTAAGGTGACAGTGCAGTGTAAGGTGACAGTGCAGTGTAAGTGTAAAGTGTTGTGTAAAGTGACAGTGCAGTGTAAAGTGACAGTGCAGTGTAAGTGTAAAGTGTTGTGTGCTACAGTGTTACAGTATGAGGAACAGATGTATTGTGCAACAGAGAGGACCACAGTTACTGTGTGTTGAACAGTCTGATGGTACTGGGGTAAAAACTGTTCCTGAATCGTGTGTGTGTGTGTGTGTGTGTGTGTGTGTGCTTTTGTGTGTAAAGTGGTGTTTTACAATGATTTGAATCTGCTGAATCTTATCGTTAGACTTGCTTTACGAAACGAAAACCTTCCTTTTGCCATTTTTAATCCTGAAACCAGTACAATCTTCTCACCCCCACAGAAAGCTACAGGCTTTCTGGTGCACAACACGATTGAACTGATCTGATCTGACTCACCTGATGAGATTGCTGATGTTGTTTTGGGCTGGATGTCAGAATGGGGGTCATGACTTAAATCCATGCTCACTATGTTTGGTCTCTCAGTGACGGTGTAAGCTGTTTTGCTTCCAAGCTTGATTTAGGCGAGGGTCTCAGAGCGAACAGAATTGACGGGCAGTTGTTTGTTCTCAGTTCCAACACACCTGTACCTTCTCACTGCTGTGTGTGTGTTGTTTTGGTCAGTGCTTTAGGTCTTCCTTGGAGGTACATGGCTGCTTCACAGTTCTTCGGATCTTTTCCTGCTTTGAGCCATTTTTCCATGATGGATGAATTGCTTACGATTAAAAAGAGAAATATTTTACATTGGACTGGAAATACATTCTAGGGACATTCTAATCGAAAAGTAATCGAAATCAACATTGACAACCTTTAATCGAGGTTCTCCAGCTCGATTATTACTTTCCCTTTAAAAATATAGAGAGTAGAGAGTAGTGTGTGTGTGTGTGTGTGTTTCCTTCAGTTATTTTAAAATCATCTAATGCACCCTTCATTCAGAAACCTCTCACCTGTAATATCTGAGCATATTTACTGTACAAAACTCATCAGTGAACTATGAGGGCAAAAAAATAAATAAAATAATCGTTCATTAATCGTAATCGAGTTAAAATTTTCAATTAATCGAGATTTTGATTTTAGGCCAAATCGCCCAGCCCTACTTTTTAGAGGCATGCTTGTATTCTTGGCATATTTACTGTGCTCTTGCAAAAGTCCCATTGGCCATCAAAATGTTTTTTTTTTTTACATTCCAGCGGCAGGAATGAGCCCAGAAATTCTGTGAACGTCAAGAAAAAGCCTTTTTACGTCACCCAGCTTTTGCAAATGCCAGCAAAATCACCACCAGTACCTGACCTTTAAGATGAAATAAGTAAAGAGAAGCTGCCTCTCTTTCAGAAAATGGTGACTAGGAATCTGTGTGGAAACTTCAGATGATTATGATGATTGGTGGTATCATTTATACCTATTCATCACCATAGAACGAAAAAACTTCTCTGCCAACTTAGCACATCTAGACTGTGCAATATTTGCCCACTCTTCTTTACAGAACTGTTCAAGCTTTGCCAAATTGGATGATGAACATTGGTAGACTGCAATGTGAGGAGGTGAGTCTTTTTTAAACCTCCTGTATTTGTGAGTCTAAACTGGGCTAAAATTACTTTGAAAACTGACTGGAAGATGACATTTCTGATCAAATCTGATAAAAAAAAAAAGTATAATTAAACTGTTTAGTAATCTAAAATTACATATTATCTGTGTAGTTTATACACATATAAAATGTCACATT
Organism: Brachypetersius altus; assembly: GCA_037974465.1. Lineage (NCBI taxonomy): Eukaryota > Metazoa > Chordata > Actinopteri > Characiformes > Alestidae > Brachypetersius > Brachypetersius altus. The sequence goes on along the minus strand of JBBPDB010000002.1, from coordinate 8,132,375 downwards.
CAATTTTATAACTCAATTTTCAACCCCGTGAAGGAAAATTTAAAACTAGCTAAATAAAAACCACAGCTTCGTAGTTTTTGTAGATTTGGTTGAATCATTGAATGGAAATCTATCATGGGATTGGACAGGCCCTAGGTGAGTTGGCCCTAATGCACAGTAAAGCTGGTCCAACCTTGAAATAATTCCTATGGGGAAAATATAGGTTTGGGGGAGGAGCATGACTATGTCAGTTCAATACAGTTTCCTTGTTCCTGCTGTTTTCCAAAGCAGATTCCACTGGTATTGCCCTGTTGCATCAATGTGAAAAGCTTAGCCAGTGAATGAGATTTATGTGCCAGTGGCATGTGATTGATCTTTTTAAAGCCAGAATATTATGTTCTGTTTCCTTCATTTTGATTTATATTTATATAAATATGTTTAAAAAACAAAAAACAAATTTTCCGTCTGTATATTTCACTTAACTGGTGATGCTCCTCGTTTAGGTTACTCACTTTAGATTTGTGTCTCAGAAAATTTCAGATTTATATATATTTTTTTTAATATTTTTACTTACATCTATACTTATACTTGCTTGGACTCATTTCTTTATTTTATTTGGGTTTCAGGAAACGTCCAGATTTTAATTTATAATTTACTTATTGTTTTACTGTTTGCACAGTCGGTACAGGAGTGGTTCAGGATGCATTTCACTGTGTGTTGTACTTGTATGACTGCATGTGACAAATAAAGAATCCTGAATCTTGAATCATTCTTGGCAGATCTACGAAACAGAGAGAATGATCTCTAGCATGAAACAGAAAAAGAGGTAGAAACATTACTGTAGCAATGTGCCAGGAGGACAAAAATATGGAGATAAGATGAACATCTGAACCTCACAAAATACAGACAAGATAAGCCTGGTTTCTTACATAAGGATGCTTCCATGACCTAGTGAATCCCGAGATATGAATCCCGCACAAAAATTATGGAAGATTTTGAAATTAAGAGTCCATCAGAGAGACTCCCAAGGGACCCCTCAAGGCATGAACTTGCTGAAAGATGCCACAGCCATTAGGGAATATTGTTGCCATAAAGGGGTGTACTTGGTCAGCAATAATGTATAGGAACAGAAGAAGCATTTCAAAATAACATTAACATTAATGCCAAGACCTGTAGTTTCCCAGCAGATCACTGCCAAGAGCATCACAATGCATTGCTTTCTTCCCTTAGTGCACACCGGTACCATCCCTTCTCCAGGTAGAGACACATCCGGCCCTTCGCATCAGACCAGGCAATGTTCTTCCATTGTTCCATGGTCCAGTAATGACGCTCAAATGCCGACTATAGGCACTATCAGTGGCGGACAGGGGTCAGCATGGGTACTCTGACTGGTCTGCGGCTGCATTTCTCCATAAACAGCATGTTGTGATGCACTATGTGTTCTGACACCCAACTATCACAGCCAACATTTACTTCTTCATAACCATAGCATTTCTGTGGGATTGGACCAGACTGACTAGCCTTCAATCCCCTCGTACTGTATGAGTCTTCAGCATCCGGTTTGTCATTTGTTGTCCTTCCATGCCCTACTACTTTTGGTAGGTACTGACCACTACACACTAGGAACACCCTGTTGTTTTTGCCCATGTTTTCTGCTTCCCACAGTTCGACTTCAGAAACTGTCTGTTCAGTTGCTGTCTAACCTTGCCCTTCTTGACAGGAGACACTCTAATGAGATAATCAATGTTATTCACTTCACCTGCCAGTGGTTTCAATGTTGTGGCCTACTGGTGTTTTCGTGTATGCATATGAACACATTATTTTTACTTTTTGTTAACTTGTACATTGAGAAAGTCAGGAAATATGCGACTTGTTTCCCTTCCCTGCAAGCCTTCAGTAATGGTGTTACTACTGTGATTTACCGGATTAATTTCCTGTTGTATACTACAGAAAGCAGAGCATTACAGAACCCCCGGCCACTTTTCCATCCACCATGAAGATGTATTTCACATCAAATGCAATCCGACTGCCTGGCTGAAATTGCTTTTCCTATGAAGGTTTACTTGCAGAGTTAAGCTCATAAATTTGGTGCAGCTATGTGAGGTATGCTTCCCCAAACCAACAGCTTGAGCTGTTTGCTACTTTTTCCAACAACCAGTGGATCAGCGTACACTTTCTGTTCCACTTCAATTTAAAGTTCATGCTACAAAAAGGCTAAAGTTTAGTCTCTATCATTTATCTCCGCTGAAATTTTTGGCATTTTTTTGCTTTGTTTTGAAGCCACAGCGAGACCATAAAGCACTGGGGTCTCCATGCCAACATTTCACACCTCGAAAACAAATCACTCCTCTGGCTGGACTCAAACAACCGAATCACATAAGATGAACTCCACACAGCTGCAGAATAAACACTTAACCTTAAAACGTTTTAAAAAGTCAACCATTTTAGCACATGGGCCAGTCCACTTGTATTTTGCGAGTGTAGCATCGGTGAACTTTTTTCCAAAGAGGTACTGCCAAAAACATGCCAAGGCTAATGCAAGACTATGTCAAAGTTTACCACCGGGGAACATGATAAACATCCATACACTGTGTCCCCCGAGAACATCCTTGAGACCGCCAGCTGTAGCAATTTCGGACTGAACAGCTACAAATTTTGCAACAAATGTTGGTTGGTCTGAGTTCAGCTTGAGAAACAGATGCCTTGGGGGAAAACTGCAGGCTTTTTCATAGTATCCTTGACAATAAACACTTACAAATGGGCACAAGGTCAAGAAGCTTCTCAGCATTGCAGTGGATCCTCGGTTCACTAAGTTTGATTTCAAAGAGATATCATGCGACACAAAGGTTCGTCGTGACCAGTCAAGTCAGCCTCGTGCAAAAAAAACCCAATGCAAGACTGCAACCATTCACAACAACAGGTGCAGTTACACTAGAGTGTCCAGATTTATTGCCACCCTTCTGTAATATCTGTGAAAAAGTGTGGTCATTACAAATAAAATCTGAATGCCCATTATCCCAAGATAAAAAAAAAATGCTGTAAACCAAATAGAGTGTTTATTATAGGTACACCCTCAGGACTAAGCATAACAGATTATAATCTATATTTAGCACTTAGGTGCTATTCTCTACACCCAAAGTTGGTCTCCAATCAAACTCACCTTAAGCGGGGGTCTAAGTGTTTTGTTTTCTGTAACCGCAGAACCCCATCGCAGTTAAAGTGGCATCTAGCAAACTGCAAGTGATTTTACTAGCAGCAAAAAGGCTTCTGTCTGACATACCTTCCAAACAGTTGTCGTCTAATGGCCGATTTGGAGACCCCAAGGTGATACAAGACTCTGTAATACTGAAACTGTGGTCTTTGAAGGTTTTACTCCACTAACTATCATCCTCACTGTGGCTGCTGAACAATAGCCTCGTGTCTTCTTCCAGGCTGGTTCAGGATCGTTTAGAATTTCTTGAACTTCTTAATGATTGCCCTAACAGTTGATGTGGGCATTTCAAGCAGCTATTTCTCTGGTATCCACTCCCTAAGTTGTGCAAGTCAACACACTTTGGTCTTACTGCAATGAAACACTTTTAAACGTTTCTCATGGTGATGAGTGACTAAGGAATTTGGATCATGTGTCACCTCATTTTTACACCCCAGTTTTTACCCCCCAGTGACACAGGATATCACTTATGATTGCTTAAAATGTCATTAATACCTAGACTAGTTAAATTAGTAAATTATTTGTGGGATCACCATTTACATTTCAGTGTCAATAGTTACGGGGTGCCAATAGTTGACAAACAAATAATAAATAAAAAAGTTTTTTTTATATTATAGTTTTTATACAGTTAGTACAGTTTTTAATATATTGTTAATTGTTTTATTAGCCAGGTAAAAGCTTTTTATATAATATCAAAAAGTAATGGTAAATGATTTTTACTTTTATTAATATAATAACTGATAAAGTGAATTTTCGAAGCCAATTTGATACGCCAATTGTCAAGAGTGCCAATCATTCTGAAGGGTATTGCACTATTTAGGGCACAATGGGAAAGAACCACTGTCTTGGCATTTATCTTTGAATACCTTGCTAAAATGGCTTCATGACTCCTTGGCTGTAATTTTAAATGTGTAGGAAGACTTCATAAGGATTCTCTTTGGAAAATAAATGGAGGGCTGGTCATGATCCGTGCCCGGACTTTCAGGATGCTCCTGATCTTTATTTAAGGATGGCTAATACTCTGAAAGGAAGCACATGCTTAAGGCAATGTATCCTCAGTATCTAGCTCTCATTCTATTTAGCGGTGCACATCCACTAGAAAAGTAACAAACAGGACACACTGAGAGCCACGGCACCGATTTAACATAATAAGACATTTACCCAGAGAAGCAGGAAAAAGTAAAACATTCAAGCTTTAAAACATAACCATCCATTTCAGACTTTCATTTGAACTTTATATGACATTTTATATCGTTCTTGTTTTTGTGTCTCTGTTTGTCTGAACATTTGTTGCATAAGCAGTTTCCCCAAACAAGCCCTTATCGATGGAGAAATCTGTATGAACTCTTAAAATACATGCAAAAGTAGGATTAACAAATTAATCAAGTTGCAAAGTGCAATCTCCATATGCTAAACATCCATCATGCTCCATCTACATTGCATCAAAGTCTTGGGGTCTCCACACCCCTCTAGCCGACACTTGTCATTAGTGACCTCATCCTGTTGCTCCAGAGCATCCCGTTCTGGAAGCATGGCATTCTGCAAAATGTCTTGGTATACTAAACCATTAAGACGGCCCTTTACTGGAATTTTAGTGTACACTGTGCCCTGTTTGTGGGGTGGGCAGCAGTTAAGCTCCACTTTTTCCCACGCAGCCGCAACACAGCCCACCTAATCTTTTGACTTCATGCTCCCTCCTAAAGCCGTTACGTAATAGGGCTGTTTGGTTGCACAAAGACAGTTCAGAGTCCACGAGAGACTGCTAAACCATAAAACACGACAGAATGAGCAGGACTGTCAGAGGGTTTACGGATGGAAGACACAGGACCAGACAGGGGCCTACGGGACTGGGGTGATTAATATCGGCAAAACTGGGGCAAGCAGGAGAACTCAACGTATCCCCTCTTTCCCACACCAGGTATATCCCCATACACACACACCAGGTATACCCCCCATTCACACACCAGGTACACCCCATTCACACACCAGGTATACCCCCCATTCACACACCAGGTATAGCCCCCATACATACACCAGGTATAAACCCCTACACACACCAGGTATACCCCCCTACACACACCAGGTACACCCCATTCACAGACCAGGTATACCCCCCTACACACACCAGGTACATCCCATTCACAGACCAGGTATAGCCCACATTTACACACCAGGTATATCCCCCATTTTCACCAGCTATACCCCCTCAATACATATGCCAGGAATCACCCCCATTTACACAACAGGCATACACCCACCAATTCACACACCCAGTATACCCCCATACACACACCCTCAATACACACACCACTATACCTCCCATACATACACCACGTATACTACCCCCCCCAAACCCCATATAAACACACCTAGTTTACCCCCTAAAAACACACCAGGTATAACCTCCATTCCCAAAGCCAGGCATGCCCCCACAGGGCTTTACCTACTCACCTGCCCCGAGTTGGGTGAGCGCAAGCAGCAGTAGCGCCGCCCCGGCGCCCGCACACCTGAGCGCGCGCATGTCCCCCCTACATCTGGCTCCAGGTGGGTCGCTAGCACGCGGTCACTCTTCCAAAACAAATCACATAGCTCCCTTCTCTCCCCCTTTTCTCGGCCACACTTCGCATTGCTGCACGCTAAATAACAAGCTCGAGCTCTGGAGTGTTGGAAGCAGGAGTGTGTGCATGTGTGTGTGTGTGTGTATGGGAGGGGGAGTGTTAGGCTCCACCCACAGGCTGTTTCTGTAAACCGATTAGAGAGAGAGAAAAAAAACACAGGAGGATGACAAGTTGAAGCCGGACTGACATTTTGTGTGCTGGACAGGCCGGTGATTCACAATAACGCTGGGTCTGAATGAGGATGATGAGTCATAATAATTAATGAGCTGAACTGGACCTGTGCACGTGCAGTTAAAGTAGTTAAGCATCAGGGTGGAAGTAAAGTCGTTTACACACATGCATACTGGGTACTGAAGGGGTCAGCGCAAGGTGTAAAGCGACCATTCCTAGAGCTCTACCTATCTGGGACGTGTTTCCAGCCACACCTGTGCAGCACATGTGAAGTAAAGTGACCCCTAATCAGGTGAACAGTGTGAAATTCTTCCTCTGCATTTAACCCATTCAGAGGGCTGCCACCAATGGGGGCACAGGGGAAGCGGTGTGTGGGGACGGTTCCTAGCTTAAGGTCTCTCAGTGATGCCCCTAGCGATTCTGGGATTCAAACCCACAGCCTCCTGATCGCAGGGGCAACTAGCTGACCATCAGGCCACCAGCAAGGCCATTCCAGAATTCCAAAATACAGTTTATTAATAGACAGCTACAATAACGAGAGTATTCTAACCATTCTAATATGAATAGTCTGCCTGTATATTCTGAGCACACTGAAAAATACAGGCGATAAATCGCTGGCCATTCTGAACAGTAGATGAAATGACTCTGTTAGTGTTGTAGACTTTGTGATCCCTGTTTTCCAATCAACTCCACTGTAAAGAAATCAGTAATACAACGGGTTTCACTACACTGTTAAAATTAACAATGCTGGAGTTAGAGCCACAAAGAGCCATTTTGGGGCCCTTAAAGAACCTTTAAATGGACCCTTCTTCAAAGAACCATTTTGTGAAAAAGATGTTTTTTTGTGAATAAGATGACACTTCTTTTTACCTTTAAAATGATTACAATGTCATTTACAAATAAAAGCCTTTTTAATGAGTGTTTTTTAAATCAAACCACTCAGAATGACTTTATCTCAATGTAGAACTACGCAGACATTTCAAAAGATCAGTGGAATTCCCTTTAATTCAAAAATTAAAAAAGAATCTCTGATCTTTTCTTTCTTTCCTTATTTAAAAAAATCATTGTGCGTACCAAATCCTTGTGAGTCAACTGTCACCACAATGTTCAAATGTCCTTTTTTTTCCTGTCAGCCCAGAGACATTTGTTCCCCTCGGTGCTACAATCAACTCCATATAAAAATTCAGTTAGAAAATCAAGAAAATTCTTTGTAGCTTGTTAGTTCAGTCTCCCAAACTGTAATTAAAATCATTTGTAAAAAATTATCAAACCAAACGTACAATTATCGCCAACCCTGTATTTAATACTTTGTGCAACCTCCCAGCATATCAGCAATGAGACAATGAGCAATGAGACTGCAGCGCACAGAGCGAGAAATCTCCTCAATACGGAATCTCTTCAGATCCTACAGGGAACTTCAGGGAACTCACTCCTCTTGATGATCCCTGAAGAATTTTTTGTCTCTTTAATCATCCTCCTCACTATTTGTGGGTGTAAAAAACATGCATTTTCTTCCAGGCAAGGTCATTGCAGCCTCTGTTGTGCTTAATTTATTCCTTAACATTGAAGATGGGCATTCTCAGGCATGGAGCTTCACTGATTATAACCACAGACAGATAAAGTGAATAAAACTGATCTTGTTGGAGTGACCCCTGTCAAAGGGAGGGGTATATAAGGCAGCAAGTAAACAGTTGGTTCTTAAATTTAGTATCTTTACTGGATCTAAACAACTTTGAAAAGGAGCATCTTCAAAACACCAGGCACTGTGGGATGCTCCTGGTCCAAGGAGGGCCAATCAGTAAACTCAACATTGTTGTGGGTGCCTAAGGTTCACTGATGTATGGAGGGAGCAAAGGCTAGTCACCTGGTCCAATCCCACAGAAGTGCTAGGATGATTATGGCCATAATATAAAGGTGCCAGAGCACACAGTACATCAGAGTTTGCTGTGAATGGGACTGCATAGCTGCAGACCGGTCAGAGTGCCCATGCTGACGTTTGTGAACAGCCCAAAGCACCTACAATCAGTGAATAAGCATCAGAACTGGGTCACGGTGGAATGGAAGAAGGTGCTCTGGTCTGGTCTGGTCAATCATATTTTCTTCTTGTAGACGGCTGGGTGAGAGTGTCTCTATGAAGCAATGAACACAAGAACAACAGCTGCAGTTATGGGTGGAGACTGAACCATTGAAAATGAAGGACTCTGAGGAATCTTCCACTCCTTGTAGAAACACTGTATAGCAGTTTACAGTTAAAACAGCGAATACACTGTGTAAGGTGATCAAGTGACTGATAATGGTCATAAATATCGAGATACATTTCCATACATTAAACACAGGATTGCCATTAACAGCTGAATATATTCTTTTATTTTTTTTTAACAATTAAAAAAATACTAAAATGCAAATGCTTTCTCGTCACATCAGTTGATCCACTAGGGATATGTTTTATATCTTATTAGTCTTGAATCAATTATGCGACCCCTCAGTCCTCTCTACTTACACTCAACACCCAGTAGCTCATCTAAGCAGCTGCGTAAGTCTCTGAAACTAAAGATATCCGACTCTTACAAAGCAAGATAAGGGTATAAAAAGAGACTCCCAAACTTATGCACATGCCATATTTTATATTTACCTGTATGATACATTCAGCAAATAAATAACTGTGCAGTAACTTTGCAGCAAATCTATTAGTTTGCTCTGTGCAGAGGAGGTGCGTTTCTTTTCTCTTAGGGAATAGAAAAAAAAACAGCTGGTTATTTGACCGGCTAGGCCCAAACCTTTGCATTCGACTATGGATTGTAGCAACCATGGGTCAAGAATTTAATGTTACCCAGGCAAGTTTTGTACTTGTTCCAAGTTCTTGTACCCTGCACTCCCTCAAAAAGTTTTTCAAAAATGTATGAATGAAAATCCAGTTTCTCATTTTTTATGAAACTAGCGAGTACCGACAGGCTGATACACTTGAGAAAGTATCAAAATTAATGAATAGACTCCATTTCATTGTCTAAACAGCACAATATTGAGAGGGTAGCGCCCCATTTCAGTCACAGACTAAGGGAATCTGGCCTCTCAGCTCAAATCTATACCCCAGTGAAACAGGGAGGCTAATAGTGGTAGCATTATAGCATCTGAGCTTATTACACTGATGGACTTTTTATTACATGATGATTCTATAAATAGCCCAGCAAAACAGGAAGTCATGGACCATCACTTAAGATGTTCTGTACACACAGGTGGACTAGTTTTGTCTTTTATCTTGTTGGAATAAAGACAACAGCTATATGAAATCACCAGGTTTCAGCTTGTAGTCACAAGGAATTTCCTTTTGGACAAACAAAAGAAACCGAAACAACATAGGAGCCCAAAGATAAGCTTGTAAACTTGTTTTTTTTTAAAAAGGTTGGCAATAATTACAGACAGTAAAATACACCCACACACAACAAAGATGCAACTCATCACTATGGGTTATTTAATAAGTTGCGAAGGGCTGCCTGCTCTTTGTTTAGGCGATTCTGAACCTCCTCAACTTCTGCTAAATGTGTGTGGCATTTATCTCGGTGGAAAGAATCGGGTCAAGGGTAGAGTGTGTCAAAGACCAGGAGCTAAACATGGTCCTTGCTGTGGTGAGAGGGAAGTGTCTGAGCCACTGGCTCTGCTTCCAAAACAACAATCTTCAGTTTGGCGAGGCTGTAAGAGACTCAGTCCAGTGTCCTCAGCTGTCGTATATCATACCAAAGCTGACCTTACAGATGTAAAAAAAAAAAAGAAGCAACCCACCCTCTAACACAGCCATTGGGAATGTCTTGTATTAAACCATTGAGCACTAAAAAAAGGACAAAAAGGTTTTTAAAATATCCTGCATCCGCTTGAGGCAAAAACCATCAGAGCTGTTTTCCCACTAGAAGTACATTTACATGTGAAAACACTTCTGTTGGTTTGTAATAGTGTTTCCGCATTTCCCTGCTTTGTATTCAGCCCTTTTCTATTCATACTGAACCTTAATAGATAAAGCTTCATTCGGTGGTGCAACATGGCTCATTCTCCTATAATGCACTTCCTGAAGTTTGGGGCTGGGGGCTGTTCAGAGCACTGGCCCATCAGAAAACTTAACACGACTCTCAGGTCACACTGAGAGAGACGCGAGGTTGATTTCGCAAATACACACAAATCAAGATTCCGGTAATTGCACATCATCACTAATATCTTTGATTGGGGAAAAAATATCCATGATCTCAGGTCTGGGTCTATTGATGCTAATGGTGTTTTCGAAATATGAACGCAGGCATAAAAGCAAGGGGCTCGTCCGAAAGCAAATTTGTTTACCAACCCTTGGAGCAGTCGAATGTGACTGCAAGGAGGAAGACAGTGTTACAATCAACCACATGAAGCGCTGCCAGAAGTGTCACAAACATCTTCCAAAACACAGGAACGCGACTTACGCCCAGGAACGAGAACTGACCACAGTCTAGTCACACGTGGAACGTTTTTTTTTTTGTTTTTTTTTTAAATATGAATAGTCTAAACAAGCTTTTAGTTAATGCTGGTGGGAAGCATATAGTCCCACTTTGAGATGAAAGTGTCTTCAGTAAAACCATGATAAACTGAACAAGGTCCGACAGTGTGAACGGCCCCATATAATTTTGCAGAAGGTACTATTATCTTAAAAGCCACATGTGCTGTTTTAAACCTTAAAGTCATGGCCTTGGATAATAGACTTGACACCATTCCTTCTTTACAGCTCATGTGGTTTACTTAACTGAGTGTTAGTTGATTTTTAAAGTGCAAATAAATGAATGCAAAGGTAGAACATACTCAGCTAATTTTGCTCCAGTATGTTATCTGCAGGGCCTAAAAGCTTCATTAGGCCAAACACATCTAATTACAGAGCCAAAAGAAACCAGAGAGACGGGAAGGGTCTGTTGATCAGCTCTCTGATCTGTGATTATCACTCATTTTGTAAAAGGATTTAGCGCCGCTGTTCTGGTGGAAGAAGATAATGTGAAGCCTGTACTGGTGCACAGATCTAATGTTTGTTTGTTTTTTGTTTTTTTTAATGCAGCAGTAGTTCCATTATCATAATAGAGGTAATTATGTATGTGAACATTTGTTAATGGGTTGATCATAATCCCGTAAACTTATGCAGGCTTGCCATATAATACCTTCCATTATTAAACATATGATTCCAAATGAAAGTAAATATAAAGGTAAATTCTGAGCACACATTCAAGCCACACAGTTCACAGGCATTGCTTAGCTCTTTTTGAGTTAAGGAAGTTCTAGTATTTTTCTTTTATTTACTCTTTTAGCATCTGTACTCAATAAAGCTTAAACAAACAAAAGAGGGAAAAAAAAAAAAAAAGCTAAATGCTCAATGATACAAAAAAATCAGTGACAAGTTTAACATCTCAGGCAGAACAGTGACAAAGTGGCCGTTGTACCGTTCGAAAAAGAGTTACAGACTTAGAATAAATTACAGACTGAGTGACGAACGAATGCGGAGACACATTTTCTAACTGTTTTGTAAATGCCAGTGCAAAAATAGACAACAAAACAAGGCAGCCAATGTAAAACTAGCTATTTTCTTGTCTCTCTGATTGATTATGGTTAAGGATATGTTGGTAGTGAAATATAAAATAACTTTTTTTTTTTTTTTTTTGGCAAATCGTCATTATTTTTCCTCTCCTTTTTCTGTAACAGTGCAAGTAAGGAATGCTAAAGACTTGCCAGTGCAATAAATCAAAAAAAGCACGGTCAGCGTTGTGCAACGAAAGATGTTGTTTCCAGACTGCTCTAAAATCAAAGCTGCATTAGAAGTAAACCGTAGTTCTAAAGCCACTTCTTCCGAGGTCCTGCTGCCGAAACAGTCTCTTCTTCGTAGGACGTGACCACATGTAAAAGCTAGGTCTTGAGATAAGTCACATATCAAGGACTATCTGCAGTCTTTAAATGCCCTCTGCGCCATCTTTGGATGCCAAAACGTGTCCCACTGTGTGTTTAAAATAAATACATTGTGCCTCTGGGAGAGCACAGTGCCCAAGCGGTCCCTTTTTCATTCCCTGGTTCTTCAGACGAATCGTCCACTGGACATGGTAAAGGCCTTTAAGGATCCCGTACGGAAACAGTTCAAATGTCCGCTTTTATTTTGTCCAGAGAGTTGTCGATTTTTGTCAGAGTCTTTTTGATGCGCAGGGCTGTAAGCCTCGCCGATGGGTTCTGGTACCAACACTCTTTCATGAGTTTGGCGATGGACGTTAAAGTCTGAAAGAGAGAGGAACGAAAATAAATCGGACGCAAAAAACGTGAACAGAAACACATTTATCTCAAGCATATTTACAACAAAATGTTCAGGGCTGCATTATATACATTATACATAGGAATAAACATGAATATGAGATTTTCCTCAATTTCACATCTAGAAATAAGTTTTCAAATGTACAAATTAGTGCTGTTAAAAATAAGGCGTTAACTATTTGCGTTAATTTATTTTCTATAACGCTTTAAAATAAATTGATCGCGCGATTAATTTGAAAATTAAACGCCCCTCTGCATTGCAGTACCACACAATCAGTGGGGGCAGTATTGCGCTATGTCGGCGACCAGCATGCCAGAGGAAGAAGCCACTGAATCAAGCTAGCGATGGAAGATAAACACACACTGTTAAATGAATAATTTCGCTTTAAGGGTGTACTCACACTAGGCAGTTTGAACCGTGCCCGAGTGCGTTTGACCATCAAAGCACGGTTTGTTTGACTAGTGTGAGGGCTCTGTGCCGGGCGCGGTTGGTGTGACTAGTGTGAGTGCTCTGTGCCGGGTGCGGTTGGTTTAGCCGTCCCTGGCCCGGTGGAAGAGGTGACCAGAGCACGGTTCTGTTGGACTCGGGCGTGGTTCGTATGTAGTGTGAGCGCTAACCGCACTGGAGCACGGATCAGGACGCGGGACGCCACGTTTTTGCGACGCAGGAGTTTGGAGCGAGAGGCGGGACTTTAGTTAGGCTTTGACCTTTAATTCAAGTTATTTAAAGCTCCGTTTTTGTCTTAACACAGAGAGTCTTTCAGGTTTGAAGATGTTACGCATTTTCTATTCAAAATAAGTTTTGTTTTTATCTCAACGCCTTTAAAAGTGTGACAGAGTTGGGAAAAACAAATAAACAAAGCCGCCTTTGTAAAACTGATGACTTAGTGTGTTCATTATATATTATATATTGGGTTGACATAGAATTGCAAATTTTTCCCAGATTTGCGACTTGTTAATTTTAATTAATCGCTTTTCAGTCCTAATATATACACATACATACATACACACACACACACCTACCTACACTACAAAGAAGTAGTACTGTGCAAGGCGCTTTGTTATCCAGTCTTCAAAAATGTATCTTTAAAGCTCAAAAAAGCAATCTGTACTGCTAATGACAGTCATTTTCGGACCAGTTTTATTCATCACAAAGTGTTCACACATTTAACTACTGTATTCAAAATGTGAAGAAAAAAAGTATATACATGGCACATCACTTAATTTAAACCTTGCAAAAAACACTGAAAAACACAATGATGATTCAAACATTAAGATGTCTTGGTTCTTTTAGTCAGGGGGGATTGTGTGTGCGCTGAGAAAGATGGATTACTTCGGTGCACCACAGGTAGCAGAGGCCCAATGTAAGGAGAATAAGGGTCAAACAGACTCTGACTCTAGCATTCAGTAGAGCAAAGTGAAATGGAGTGAAGCAAAGTCACAGGCAGCGGTGTGTCTTTACAGTACCAAAGGAACACACACACACACACACATCAAAAACTGTCATTTTAGTCTCTAGGCCCCATGCTGTACCCACTCATGGCCACTGGAACAAATGGGTGGGGTGGCAACATGGGTAAGACATACAGACAGACCCAGCCAACAGCTTTGAATTTGCTCAGAAAGACCACACTCATCTGGTTTCTACTGCAAACAGCATGTTCATGTGACTGAGCACTCCTGTTTTTGGACACAACTCCTTTCAGCCTAATCCCAGGCACTTTCTCTAGAGCTGCTAGTAAATGGCCTGGTTAGTGTGCCTTGCCCTCCAGTGGTTTGCCAAAGGTACTGCATGTGTTTGTGAAAAAAGTACTGATTACCTACTGACACAAAGTGAAAAGCAAAGACAGAGTGGGACAATCTTGGAGAGACTGACAAACTGAAGCTGGTAGTACAGAATAGAGTACAGTAATAGGTATACAAAGACATGGGGTGTGTGAGTGTGTGTGTGTGAGAGACAGAGAGAGAGAGAGAGACAGAGACAGACAGAATACAGAAAGGGAATAAAAAATGAAGATGAAAAATGGAAGAGACAGTAATAGGTAGAAGGAGAAAAGAAGAGTAGTGGACAAGCAGAGAAACAGTAAAAAGTGAAGAGGAGAGAGATAGTGTAAGAGAGAAATACAGCAAGGCAACGAGAAAAACTATTAAAAAAAGAGAGGAAGACAGAAATGAAAAAAGGAAGAGAGACAGACGCTTGGAAGCCAGGTTTCAGGGGTTCAAATTGCTTCAATAAACTCAGGCACGCTCGGGTAGGCGGTCAGGGCCTGATCAAAAAGAGAGGTGCCTCTTTCACGGGTGCAGAGGGAGCAGTTCTGGCCTCCTTACAAAAACGCCACTCATAAATGTATTCTCATCACAGTGTCATCCTTAAACAAACTGCCGCCGAGCCGGGGTCACTGAGCAGATTGAAACTCGTCCACAGATCCGGCCATTTGCAGCACCATTAGAGAATCAAGCAGGATTCAGACTCCCTCATGCATAAGTGCTTCCATCAGACCTGAAATAATAACATCCAGGAAGCATCATCGTTCGGGAGGAATCAGCCAGGCATGATGAGCACGGGTGAGTTTCAGTGATGGTTGAGATGGATTATGCTCTACAAATGATCTTGACACGTGGAGAGAAAAACCACATACATGCCACAGACGCACCAGGCATCTGCCTTGCCTTGTTCTTGTGGAGCAAAGTGAAGTAAAATTAAGGGTGGTTGTGGTGCCAAGGTACCACAAACATCTGACTGGCCATTATTTTGCAGTGAATGAAGGGTGCAGGACTGCATGGCCATATTTGATGTGCTAAAGCTGTGGGATTGGATGTTTTTGGCAGCCTGTCTTAATTTTAGTTTTAGTCTAGTCTTTGTATCAAGCTGTCATTTTAGTTTATTTATTCCAAACTCTTTTTAGTCTGAAAGGCGCCTTTAAATAAAATGTATTATTATTATTATTATTATATTATTATTATTATTATTATTAGTCAAGTTTCAGTCGACCAAAAGTCTGAGCATTTTATTCTTATTTTATCCATGACTATTTTCGTCTAGTTTTAGTCAATAAAAGTTGTATTTTAGTCTCTTTTTTAGTAATGCGATTCTATTTAACCCAGTCAATATCGTAGGGCTGCACAATATATTGCGAATTTACAGTCATCGCGATATCAACATGCGCAATATACATATCGCCAAAGACTGACTGAACTGCAATAAATGGTGTTTTTCCAAAACAAAAGTCTTACATGAATATTTTTTTATTCCTGAACAAATATAGTTTACACAACCAAATCAATTTAGAATCGGCTTTTTTTGCATGGATATGGGAAAGACTGCTTATCAAAATGCTGTGTGTGTGTGTGTGAGATGTCTGGCACTATATTGGCCCTGCATCCCAATACCTTTTGTCCTCTCTAGATAGATTTAATTCACAGTGCCTCTCAATGGACAAAAGTATTGGGACGTAACGCTGCCACGAAAGTTTTTTCTCCGCTCCCTATTGTACAGGAAATAACGTCTCGTCTCGTTTTAGTCAATAAAAAATAAAGAGACGTTTAGCATAGTTTTAATTTTGTAAACCACATTTAGTCTCGTTCGGCAACAATATATTTCGTTATAGTTATCGTCACATGACCAGCATTTATGTTGCGTCTCGTTTTTGCCACATGATAAATGTTCGTTGATGACAATATTTAGTCAGATATTATTTATTTTCCATATTAAAAATAGCACGTTGTCTGTACACTTTCTCAATTTGAATTAGGGCATTAACACTAAAGTCAACTAGTCGACTACAGAGCCACGAGTTGATGCCCCATGAGAGAAGTCGACTAATTGTGTGTTCTATTCCTCTCTCTGTGCGCGCACTTGTGTACATAATGCAATCTCTGCCTCTGATTGGCTTACGCTGACACACATTCCTTGGTTTAACCAATTATTTTAGTCCCTTCATAAAAAGGGCGGTAACGTTGGCACAAGGGGAATCTAAACACAAGACAAGATGAGAGCAGAGAAGATAGACTCACATGTGTGAGGATCCTTCACTCTAGACACACACACAGCACGGAGACCTGCACAACCTGCAAGTCGGTGTTAAAGTACAGTAACAGTAACGGCGTTCTACATCTGAAACGGCTCCGCTAGCTAACATGGCTAACGCTAGCACTGCAGGAAGTCGTCCTACCGCGCCTTAAGTTCTTCTTTCAGTTGTACACTTAAATTTACCAGAAAATTCAAGGCATTAGTTTTAGTTTAGTTTTGTTTAATTGTCATGTTGACTGTTAATGTTAAAGAGAACTTTAATAAAAGTTGCTCAGTGTTAATGTCCGTTTGTATTGAATGCTTTTTAAGGACTTTTCAAATGCCATTTCCCAAATAATTTAGAAACAAATATTCTATCAATATATCAAATATAAAAATACTTGTTAATGTAACTTCCCAGCTCAACAACAGGGAAAGTTTAATGACCCCTCTTCCACAGGCAGATAATTCAATAGAAATCACATATATACAATACTTATTTGATTGGTCACATTTTTAGGACCTGCAGTCCTTGAATACTAATAGCATCTTGTTTATAGATAATGCCAATAGAACAATAATCAGCATTCCATAAACAGTTTCTCAGATTTAGCCATTCCGCAAATTATACACTGGAAATATTCATGTGGTGTTCATACAATCCTGACTGCTAGCCTAGTCACTGAGCCATAAACTAAACCTGTATTAATGGAACTCTTTTCTTTGGTTGTCTAACAAAATTGCAAAGAAAACAGCAATAAGATCTTCGTTCACCAACCAAATGGATGCCAGAGCCACTTTCCACTTTCAGCCAGAAAAAAAGAAGCCACAGAAATGATAAAGGAGGAAACTTGGGCTTAACCTAGTTGGGGAAAGAAAGCAGGATCTCACTAATGCATGAAAGTCTGCAGACACAAAAAGCAAACTGCTCAGAACCAAAACAACACAACTTTAGTTTGTTAACTGGTTTCCAACCTTGTTAGTCAAACCACTCACATTTAGTGGTATTTACTAAATGAATTACAGTAAAAATATGTATTTCTTAAAGTGTAATGTAACGTCCGAGGGAAGTTTTTTCTATACAGCTCAAATGTCCTGATGATTCACATTTAGTTAAATTATGAAAATATAAGTAGAACTCTTTTCTCGAGTGGAGATCATGAAGCAGACTGTAAGATGTGAAAAACAAAAAAGTTACATACAATACAAAATAAATACACAACTTCCACTTGGAAAAATAGTTTTCTGACTCTGATTATGAAAAACAATTATTTAGGATTTCATTTTAGCAGTTCAGAAGATATTTGAATTAAATTATTTAGTTAATCATGGAGGGCTTCAATTCTAGACCTGATCTAGAGTTGATTCTTCTTCAAGACTAATGGGTCTATAATGGTTAAGTTAAAATGGAAAAGAAAGTCTAAGCTGCATCTGTCCCTTGTTAGTAACAGACTGTGACTTCTAATTCACCAATGATTTTTTAAGAGGTGTTTCCTAGATTTAACTTAGAACATCAGACTTGAATGTACTGTGGCACCATCGCAAGAGGGGAGTAAGCATAATTACAGAAAATATAGCGATGGTTAAATTTTATGAGCAAGAGCATCCCTTTACAGGGTCTGTTGTGTTCCCCATGACTGTAGCCACCACTTGATTTTACAAAATAAGTCTAAAATAGTCATGAAAGCAATCATGTTCAAAATAAACCAATGCATAGTTGTTCAATTGACGTGCTTTATCAATGACTGAGTGGCATAGGAGATGACACCACTCCTGCTGAACTGGAGAGAGAGTTCCCTGTCCAGGTAGGACCCAGCAGCTAAAGGGACAAGATTTCTGAAAAAGGAGGACCAAGTACGAGGGTCCAGAAATTATAAGCAGTTTCTACATTTTTTTTAAGGAAAGACCATAGCCCACCCTACCGTTATCTTTTGGCTTAATGCATTGCAACATTTTAAAGACAAATTTGGGATAAAGAATGTACTGGTAACTGGATTTCTTTTTTTTCTTTTCATTTTTCATTCCCATATAATTTTCCCTGGCTTGCTCGGTCCGCTTTATTCATGCTCGGTCTGAATGTGGTTTTAATTTGTGGCCTGGTAATCTCAGTGCTTGAATGACCTTTTTATAGCATTTTATTCCTGCTGGAGTGAGTGAGTGAGTGAGTAAGTGAGTGAGTGAGAAAAAGAGAGAGGTGGAGAGAGACACCCTGTGACTGTTGAGCACTCAGGGCCTCCCCCACCTCCTCCAGCCAGGCCCAGATCCTTTAATTAATACTGGCTTAGGGCCGATTGCTCCTGACACTATGGGGAGTTTCCTGAGGCCCAGCCTACCCTGCCATACAACACAGGGACCAAATCCACCAAGGCCAGCCGCCCATATACACACGCACACGCATACATGGGCACACGCACACACAGAAACTCACACCCTGTGAGGACAGTAATTAAAAATCAGGTTTTCCCTGGCTATGCATTCTCCCAATCTTTTCTCTTATCCGCAAAATAACAAACAGCGGAACGCTGTGGGACTTGCACTACACCAGTAGCACTCATTTACTCGGTACCACATTATATACTCAATGTATATATACATACTCACAGCTCCAGAAAAAAACAAGAGACCACTGTAATTATTATTTTTTTAAATCAGCATCTCTAGGAGTATGCCAACTGTTCCATGCCAATCCATCACTAGGCGATCGCTTCAATCAAATCTTATTTAATGGAGAAAAGTATTAAAAAAAACCCCACTGTTGTGATCAACAATCTTGCGATGTCACAAGTTAGATGGCACTACTAGAAGTACATCAGAGGTAATTATTGCCATTTTGTTTAAGAATGAACAAGAGATTTGTTTTCTTTTAAGTTCTGTAAACATGTCACCTTTTCATTTCCTTTAAAACTATGGTTTAATATTGAATAATATTTTTATTTTGAAATTAGGAAATAAAAGCTGGAAAATATAAATATGGAAAAGCTGTTCACTTCGATACTTGCACCTATAAAAGATAAAACCTAAGAAACTGAACATTTCTGCAGTGGTTTACATTTTGCACTGGCAAATCATTTTCACCGATTTCAAACCCTGTTAAAATAAATCTACAAGCGTAGTGAAATCGTATCTGCACTTTTAACAATTTCTCCACCTCTCTACAATGTGTAACACTACACTCTAACTAATAATTACAGATGAGCAATTTGTCATTCTGTTTCATCCATACAACACCCTAAATGATGCAGGAAATGACACTCTAAAGCAGGGGTGTCAAACTCATTTTCACCGAGGGCCACATGAGCATAATGGTTGCTTTCAAAGGGCCAGATATAACTGTAAAATAGTATAAATGTAATTAAAAGTAACCAAATATAATGTAAAATAAACGTAACTACTTCATAACATTCTCAAATGTATTTATTACTGATTCAAGTTACA
>JBBPDB010000002.1:8089723-8109768 GCA_037974465.1 Brachypetersius altus | reverse complement strand
CATTAAACGCTCGCGGGCCACATAAAATGATGTGACGGGCCACATCTGGCCCGCGGGCCTTGTGTTTGACACATGTGCTCTAAAGAATGAGATTCTAGTAGATTTTGTTCTTAGAACTGCTTGAGGATCTTAAAGCCTGTGAATCACTCATAGGTTAAATGTTTTCTATGGCAGCCAATACTGCTAACATTTGCCACCAGTGCATTTGACCAAGGGCAATGTAGTGAACTGTGTACAGGATGCAAAACTGCAGCAAAACTGCAGCACAAGGCACACCACATGGAGCGAACACATGTGTCAGCGTATCCCAGCGTGCAAACTAATCATTCCAACATGCATTCTCGCTATTCAGTAGTATGTAGCTTTTATGGCACCACTGTACATACACTACACAGGCCTCACTGCACAAACATATTCAGATCATAATTGTTCTTTGATAGTGCAAGATGTTTATTTTATTGCACTGTTTACTGGGTCGTTTTATAGTGGATAAGTAGATTCAGAAATGGCTCTGTTAGGAAAAATAGAATCTTTTTTCCAGGCATTTCAATAATACAAAAACACAAGGTGGACAAAAGTATGTGGTCATTGAGCTTCACTCTTCTGTAAATATTAGCCAAAAAATTATCAACAGCATATATCGGCCATCGGCTGACCCTGACTTCTGAACATCCACATCGGCATCGGATTTAGAAAAACCCATATTCGTTGGCCTCTACGATGCACCACACCACTCCATCACTTTCAGCGCTGCTTGTTTGTGTAATCTACTTGGTTTTAAATGCCTGTTACCAATTGGTGTGACTGGAATTGGGACAACTCGAACTATTTGTTAGGTTAAAGGCCATATGCAAACACTTCTTAAAACAGACAGTCAACAGATTAGCTAAATCCAACACAGGCTCTTGGGGTCGAGTAGAACTTAGGGCTTAATTCCATACAACCCCTGACTGCTTTCTTTGTCTTTCATGGATAGGTCACCTGCCGGAACAGCTTGACTGATGTTTTGACTGCTAACAAGTAACAAAGAGTCAGGAAAGCACTGATCATTTGTGACTGCATAAAAACATATATCATCAGTTACTGTAATATTTAGCTCCTAAAAGAACCAACAATTTTGTTCAGAACTAAATTAACAGCCTAAAATGTACTGTGAAACACAATACTTTGCAAACCCTGGCTTAGTTGGTTTAGCTAACCAAGCAAAGGAAGAGAGTTGGAAAGTTCAGAGGAACAGGGTGGGTACAGAGAAGTGGAGCATGGTAAAGGGGCAGGTGCCACCCACCGTCGCCCTTCCTTCCCCATTCCAGCACTGCAACACAGTCACCTCTTAACCTGTGAAAACATGGAAAATCCACACCAAACACACACTCCAGCCAGAATGATACAGCAAGGTCTTTTGAACCATAATCAGCCTAATGTTCCAGGCTGAGTGTCTGGCCCTGGGCCTTCAGTTTTTGTGAATGTGATTGTGAATGGGGCGCCCACTCGGACTGCTGCCTTTAACAGTACAGGTTTTCTGTGCTACGCAAGAGCGGAAGTGCCGCTCACGACTCAGAGGAAATCATTAAACATTGTCCAGTATGATACAACAGAGGCTTTCCTGAACAGATTGGACACCAGGACACTAATGATGGAAACTTCTCTTAGAGGCTCCCAGGTCAGGTAGGGTGGCACGGGATTGGCACATGTGGAACATTTTTCTCTGATCCAAGTCTGGTGTCAAACGATAACCCTTATCTGTCCACGTGCTCCCAACTTTTTTATCTGCTTTCCACAAACAGACAAAGCCGCCATCATCATGCTATGAATTAGTGCTGGGTGGTGTTGATAAAGCTCACTATCAAGATATTTTCCAAAAATGTCACAGTATCATGTTAACCAATGCATTGACATATAATAACCTATTTAGTCTACAGATAACACTGACACCATTAACACTTAAATCGTAAACCGTGTTTTGATTCAGGGACAATACAGGGCAGTCGAGCAGAACAGAGGTCATTTACATGTATCTATATCATATGGCTCAAAGGCATGTGAACACAGACAACCTATTTTATTCTGAGAGATGAAGAGAAATTTGAGAATCTTTTAAAATAGGAACATTAGGCATGAACAGTAATACTGGAAGATCAGCATCAGACTGGTTTGGATCTGTTCAGTACATGAAACCAATATTTTATGATGCATTTATCATATCTCAAAAGTAATTGCCTGAATTCCATTAGATTTGACTGCACATGTTAAATAAAGTGATTTGCTACCATACAGAAATAGATGTTATATTGCATAATAAAGCTAATACAGGTTGCCCCGATGTATTAGCAGATATGTACACTTACAAAACGATGTCAGCTTTAGAAAGGAATGTGTTACAAACGTGAGACGGCTCGTTTTTTTTTATTACCACAGCGTTTTAATTGTTATCCAGGTGGGAAGTACATATCTGGGAGGGACTTTCACAATTTTTATCATTTTGATGTTTGAACATACCTTTAACAGTTAACAGTGTGATCCTTCAATTTGATTAAAACTAAAAATCAGCAGATTCATGTAACACCAACCCTGGCAGGCTGGTGTGCTGCTATGATTCATCAGTTAGGTTTAGAGGGCTATTATGAGCAGGCTTCTTCCACTGAAGGACTCTAATGAAGACTGCCTGGTCCTGCTTAGGCTGGGTTAAAAGAGGAGTAGAGAAATGGTTTCAATTTAAACTTGTAAGGAACCAGGGCTCTCCAAATCCCAGGCTTCGAGACTTCCTTCCTCGGATAAGCAGGAATGCCGAGTCTGGCTTTATGCACTGCTGTAAGACTATAATAAAGAGAGTGGAGGAGAGGAGAGACAGGGGCGAGTTTTTAAGCTTTTACCTTTGTTCGGCTCCACATTCCTCTAATCAGACAGAGGCACATAATCCTAAAAATAATGAATAAAACGATATGATGGTAATCAAAGGGGAAAGATGACATGGCTTTACACACTCAGCTTTGAGCTAAATAGAAATGAGAGCCTAATAAGTTTCTATTATGTATACTAATATGTAGCCCATTTTCAGTATTGAACCAAAATAAATAAATACATTGTAAATAAATGGGATTTCTTTCCAACTGCTCTGTATCCATCAATATAAATTCTGATTGAGCTGCCCTATACAGTGCTTGTTCAAAAGGAAGGACTGAAACACTCCTTCATTGTGTATGGGCTTAGTTTAGGCAAATAAATGTAAATGAGAATGCTTTGTGATATTACAAAAACATTGTCTTAGCACATTAAGTAATCGGCTCTCACAAAACAAATTTTAAAATCAAAATAAGAAAAAAAAAATCCAACCTTACAAGACAAGCTTAGCACGGCCTGTATCAAGTATGCCGTGGTTAAATCATTGGAACAAGAAGTCCCTTCTCTGACTATGGCTGTATCCTGTATTTTCCAATTATCACCTTTTAAAGGCCAGCTGGGTGCATTCCAAACCATCAGGGGGCAATTCCATTTGCATTGCTCTGAGACAAAGTCATGCTCAAGTACTTTCGTGGTAAAGTTCATTACAAGTGGAGAGACACCATCATTGCTTTCATTATTTTGGGAGCAGGTCAGCTCATTTCTGATCCCGGGCCGCCGTTATTGATCCAATTGGCCGTGCTCCTTCAGCTATGACTACAATTAGGCCTTGGTTAAAAGCTAAAAAAAAAAAAAGTATCACATATCTAGTCCTAAACATCAAATTGGGTGGGTTTGAGTTTCAATTCATTAAGCAATCCATCCATGATTGACTAATATGGCAGAAATGTTCCTCCAGAGACCATTTTATTGTGTATATTCATTTTGCGCACTGGCCTCATATTTTTGCCGATGGTTGTGCGGGGCCACATTATGCTGAGGCTCCATTTGTGAAGCTGACTTTAAAAATGATTCCCAGGCAGCTTGGGGTCTTTATCTCTAGTTCATCTGCTATCTAGTGTAAACTCAGCATTTGATTCATTTGCCCCCACCTCCTTACCCCCCACCCTGCTGTGGTGCGAATCAGCTGCAGCAAAATTAAAATAAATGTAAAAAAAAAGGCAACACTACATATGGTCTGATTGGCCTTGTGGGTATTTCCACAGTGCTCGCATCCAAAAAAAAGGAGGGTGGGATTCAGGAGAATGAAACCAAAAATGAAGAAAAAAGAATCAACAGGAATACAAAGACAGAAACACAGTGAATCTATGGCAACATAATGGCAAATTTAAAACAGAGTCACCAGACAAAATTACAAAAAATGCTAACAATAGGCATGATGGCAAGGCTTTCCTCAGGATGGAGGAATATCTAAATCATGCGACTCAGTACTCTTGTATAAATGAAGGAGGGAGGGGGACTGATGAAAAGGAAATACAAAGTGTTGAGCCTAAGCTTTTCACAGAGTCATGCCCCCTGATCTGTCCAGACATTGTGTGTGTATGTGTGTTTGGAGGGGTGGGGTGCTGAGGTGTGAAGAGGGAGAAGAGCCAGGGCCTCAGGGACATGCACCCACCTCCACACCAGCAGCCCCTTAATCTGCTGTGTCTAATGCGCCTATTTAGGGTTTGGGGTGCAACAGTGCAGAGACTCAGGTTTTGGGAGTGAAGAGGGGTGGGCCGTTGGTGGTTTGGAGAGGGGTGGCTCGGCTATCACCTATCTCAACAGCTGGGGCCTAGAAGGGTAAACAAAAGCCGGCAGGAAGTAGCGCATGGCTGCAGACAGGCCTAAAAGGCATGGCAATGTGTCTGCAGGCAGGCTACTGTAGCCAGACTACCAGTGGTGTTCCATCCCTGCCTGTGCCTCAGATGGCCATCCAGGACATCACGCACCACAGCCCAGCTGAAAAACACAAGAGAGTTCTTCCTAAAAGAGAACAAATATCCACCAAAACATCAAACCAATGACATGTGCTTCTGAAAGCAGTCAAATTTTTGTTTTTGCCAACAGATGGTAAGTAAAAAAAGAAAAAAAGATAAAGAAAAGAAAGAAAATATTGCAGCAGACTGCCATTAGTGAGTAGCTCAATATTACATGCAAAGAACCATTTGAGTGCCAAAAGGGTCATCAGCAGTTCAGAAAATGGTTCATTTTAAACTTAAGCTACAGTTGTGTCCACAGAGTTATGACATTCAGTTACAAACAGGGATGCACAATACTGGGATCATATCGGTTTAGACATTTCTTGCCATTCCATAGAACGCCAGAATGACTGACATTTCAAAACAAAATTTGAGCAATATTCGCTAAAATGTCTGCATTCATAATAATGCATTGGTAACAATGAATAAATGGAAAATTTCTCTGTAATGCTAATTTCTATATGACACATCTTGGCATTTACCAATACATGTGAAAAATATCAGACACTGATATTGGCAAAGACATTTCATAACGATTAATCCCTTACTGTGCTCTCCACATCAATTCTTCCTTATACTATTATTGATACGATTATGGTGCAAGGTTTATTTTCATTGTGTATCATCATTTACACAACTGACAAACTATATATTGCACTTGAAACCAAACTTTTAATGGCGTTCTTAACAGCACCAAAACTATATAGAAGTATTTTTCAAATGCTGTTTTGTTCGGTTTTATATTGGTGTCCAGTGCCTTAATTTGCAATCTTGCAGTGGGGTGCGCTGTCAAATACACAGATCAAAGCCATGCCAACTGGGCAAAGTGAGGTTTGTGGGGACAAGCCGGCAGCAGCCTTAAAGAGAAAGGCCCTCCAAAGGCTGTGCCTCTAAAGGTCTGCTCCCTTTTCAAACGGAGTTGTCACTTTCAAATGACCTGGCTTGTAACCCGCACATCTTCATAATTATAGCCCTTTATGCTGACTGAATTCAAATCCACACAGACAACAGCCATAAAAATAGGCAGTTCCAAAACCTGTTTGTGGGACTGCACTGGAAGGTTAAACCTTTAGAGGACCTTTTCTGAAAAACAAACCATTCCTTGCTTGCCCTTTCAAACAGCATAAGCATGGAAAACAGCCTGCGGCTATTTCATGACGCAAGCTCTTCAGTTTCTGCAATATAGAGAAAGTGCCATAAAACCTTTGCAATAGATAAATAAAACAACTTAAGCCACCCAAATATGGTTCTACAGTCGACAAACTGGAATTTGAAAACCCACGTAAATATGTATGAGAGAGTGTCGTTCGCGGGGAAAGGAAAAAAAACACAAACATTCAGCAGCTGGGGCTGATTCTGATGCGGGAAAAAAAATCTCTACTGGGGACGTTTACAAAGGTGCTAAAATAATTCAGAATGTGCTCTTACCAAAGCAGAATCAGAGAAGAGGCCTAATTAGTCTAGTTGTTTGTTGGCACATCGGCTATTAGCTGATAATTAGTTCTAAAGCAAACTATTTGAAAAGAGCTGTTTTATCTAAACAGCATTTCCCCAGATGGATCTTTGCATTCTGTGCATCAATTAAACATGCTCTTAAATGAGCATTAGAGTGCATCCATGATATTCATGAAGCAAAACACTCTCAATATCAAGTATATCACACATTTTGCCTGGGGCCCAAATTATTTGTAATATAGCATTAAAGAAAATATTATATATATATACACATACACACACACACACAGACACATCTATATATGTATGCATTTATATATATATGTATGTGTTTAAAATGAGCAAAAACTATAAAATAAAAGAACAGTATAATATAAAAAGTACACTATAGAAATGATTGAAAAATATAAATATGGATGTGTGTATTGACAATATACACATATATATATATATTTATAATATGCATATATAAACCTATATAAGTATCTATGTATGGACACATTGCATGTAAGTATGTATATATGTACAGAGTGGATATATAAATCTAAATACATTATATTTTAAAAAAATTTTAAAAATTATAAATATATATATATATACACACACACATATATTAAGAACAATGGGATTATATACATATATATATCCACTCTGTACATATATACATACATACATGCAATGTGTGCATACATAGATATACTTATATAGGTTTCTTTAGCTGTTTGGGAATATAGTTATATATATAAAGATATGAATTATGTATGTATCATTCACATGGCAGTGATTTTCAATGCTATGTATGAATCTTGCCATCTTCAAATGCTCAGTCTTCAAAATTCAACACATTACCCAGCTCTGCATTCCCTCATACCCTAAGGCCATTCACACTCTCATGGACCTAATGGAAGGTGTTTGGCACTGCAGGGATTCAAAATCCCAATGGTCATCTAGGCTTGGTTGAAACAATGACTTATCTGCATGCATTTTAGAAGCAAAGCAAAATGGATGTTCAAGTCCTTTAGATCCTACGTACTTTTCTACATTCAGCTGGTCTGAAGGGAGGTAGCAATTAATATGGATGTGCAGATTACAAGTTAAAACCATGCCTAGTTCACCACACTCCAAAATGTTCTTTCAGTAGATGAGCTTGGGCATTCACATCAGGCAAATGGCAGCTCTCCTTGTCAAAAATGTGAAGTAGGAAACTGGCCAAAAGATTATTATTCCTCTCATGAGCATGTATTGCATTGCATCCTTATGTCCAGGAGTCAGAATGTCAGTGCAGGTTGCCTTGAATGTCATTATGGTCTACAGGCTATTCAAAACATATTTCAGACATATCTTCTGCTTTATACTCATTCTAGCATTCATATTGGCACCAGACAGATTGGACTAGCATTTCACAATATGACACAATTATTGATATTATTGATTCAATTAACTGCATTTATACATTTATTGAAATAAATGCTGCATTTTTCTGTAATGCTAATTTACATTAGTCTCCATGCCTACATATATCAGCTTCAGCACACTGACCATAAAAGTATAAAATCTCGAGAAAATGATCTAATTATCTGAGTGGGAAGTATTTAAGAAAAACAACAGTAATAAGATACAGATAAAATGCAAGTATCTAATGCAGTAAGTATTTATTAGAGTACACATACGGACTACAACCAGCTGTTTCCAAACCTCTACCCATGGCAGCCCAACACTACTATCACACAATACTACTTGACTAAAAAGTGGTTCATTAAGTTAAATCATTAATGTTTGTGATACAATCTATAAATGAAGGACATGAATGGGTTAGAAATCTGGAACCAATTCACAACATGTCCTGTTTGAAAAACAAAAAATTCTCAGTGCCATTTTCAGTATAGATTTTTGTAATTATTTATGTAGTGTTTTTACATGCAAATGAACACTTAGTGCTCAAACCAATATAATTGGCATCAGTTTATCTACTTCCATACACAACCCGTTTTAATCTGGGTATTCAATTTCTTTGATGTGACCAAAACAGACCACTATTTAAAATCAAGTAGTCAAAAAAACTTCACTATTATGTTGGCTAAACCTCTTCATTGTGAAAATAGCTTGAATAAGATTTTGTTTGGCTACTGTGGTTTTAATGCTTTAAAGAGTTAACTGATGAAAACACTGTTAACAGTGTGGTGGCAGCTCTTCGTTATAGAAGGACTACACAGTCTCTAAAATCACCTTAAAGTAACTGATGTGTGAAAGATTAACAATTTTAAACTTATGTAGATGTACTGATCAGCTAAGATGCGTTTATACTGTAAATTTTGTTTCTTTACTTTAATGCTGGAGCTACAAGGCTAATGTTGCTAACGCTAGAAACCCCACTGACAAGTCTGCACACTTTTAATAAGGAGCTGGATGAGGGCTGAATGGTGACTGTGGTTGTGTTTATGGAAACAGTTTGGGTGACTATTGACTGGTAGTGTTTTTTAGCATTGTCACGCCACGTTAAACTCAAAAAGTAAGTGAAAAATTTGATTTATCCATTTCCTTGCTTGTGGTAAAATCACTGAAATGCATTGAAACGTTGACCGTGGTTTATTTTATAAATGGTCACGAATTATATTGTGATAAAATACACCAACACCTTCAAGCAGTAAAGTTTACCATCAACTTAAAAGTATCAAGCAACATAATCATCAAAAATTTAAGTAAAGGATGTTTTTGTTCTGACAGAGACAATATGCTTGTAATTCTATAACATTATAGTTAAAAAATATTACACACTTACAAACACAGACAAAACAAAATCATCTCAAAAGCAGCTCAAGCTGAAATAATCTGAAGGCCTACTGTCAAATTTGGGGGTTTACCTTGACAAACATGAGCATATTTGACAGGAAGGAAAAGACAGGTAGAAGCACTTCTAGGCACTGGTAGTGCACACAAAATCACCATTAGTAATGTGCTCAACCGCCAAAATAATAAAAAAAACTACCATAAAGTATTAGCAAAGCATATTTCCCACAAGTCCTTGTCCGTTTGCTACCCAGAGTAGTCATTTCCGTTTTATCATTAGAGACTTGGGAGCTATTAATGGAAACATATGAGACGATAACAGGGCTGAGGGAATGCGTGGCCGAGTGCCGCTGTCCTTTCCCCGACCCGTGTCACCGTGAAGTCTGCAAGAAGATTAATGGAGCAACGTGGTGCAAGGAAAATACAAACAACCCACGTCACAGGCACACCTCGGCTCAGGGTCAGGGCCGGGCCAGACAGCGTAGTAGCCTGGACTCCACTACTGTAGCACAGCCCTTTCAGCTCCTTAACAGCACTGTAATGAGCCTGTGATTAAAGCTGACGCAAGATAAGCCCTGACCAGTGATGTCAGCAGAGATCACTTCTCCACTGCGATCAGCCATGCACAACACAGGAGGCTTCCAGATACTGAAGACACGGACTTTGACTCTCATTGGTGGTGCCAGCTTTCACCCAAAACAAAGCTGTCGCTTTTGGCCTCAACCATCGGATGCCTGGCTTGGTCTCTGCAGCCCTAGGTTAAGTCGCTAGCAGAAATGAGATTAAGGGAATTGGAACGCAAGAGCAATCAGCCATCGAGTGGTAGTGGGGAAAAGACCCTGGTACAGGAGAGGAGGGTTTAACAGAGCTGTGAGCTTTGATTAGAGTCCTGCCCTTAACCGCATCCGATGAGTAAGGCTGTCCACCCCCACGTTTACAGCCAGTGCTGACCTGCTCTTTTCCTGTAAATAAGTGACGTGTCCTTAATGGTGTACAGACCCAGCCATGGGAAAAGGTTTCCAGCCTCATCAGTCCTTCCTCGTAACAAAAGCGAGACATTTCATTGCACCTCCGCGAACAAAGGAGTTTGGCCTGCTCTCAATACGGAAATAAATTGAGGAGAATGGCAGCCTGAGGGACGCTCGCCTCACAAGTGACCCTTAAACCTGGGGTAAACCTTGTGGCGTCAAAACAAAGATTAGCTGCTCCTTTTCACTCTGGAAAAAGTGCAGACAGCTTCTGACAGTTGTTCCCAGTTTGGAGAAAGGGGGGGAGGGGGGTGTGCCCGTCATAAAGCCGGGGCTAGGAAACAGGATAAGCACTCGAGCCGAGGCTATAAAATGCTCGCTGGGAACTTGAAAGCCACGAAAGCGAAGTCGAGGGCTGCCATCTGGAAACAATAAACAAACAAAAACTAACCAAACAAACATTATGTGTAGGGGGGAAAAAACCTTGACTGTAACCAACTTGCGGGTTGGCTAACATGGAAACACGCATGCATCATTAGGATGAGTGATGTGGACACAGACACCTGTCCTTGGAGAATAGAGATTTGAGAGTGTGTGTGTGAGAGAGTCGGTATGTTGCGTTTGTGAGTGTGTGAGTGTGTGTGTGTGTGGTGGGACCATGGCTGGCTTCTAATGAGCTGCAGCACTAACAGAGCGCTACTCCCAGTGATGTGACCAGGGGCCCATCACACACCCCATTAAGGGGACAAAGCAAACAGCCGTACTCGCCTGCTTGGCTTCTGCCTCAAACTTCTGCACCCAGTCACCACACACATGCACATGCTGATAGGATCGCCAAATGGGGCGGGGTCATCATGAGTAACCACTCTGAACAGAGGACATCCAGGTGGCACACAAAAGGAGCAGAGTCAGAGAGGACCGAAGGCCTTGTTTTGTGGTCAGGCTTTGGTCTCAGTGAGCTTTATGAAATCATTCTTGATGACCTTGAGTTCGAACGAGGTCACGTTGTATGGCATCGCTATTTTCCTCAGGTTAATGCTCAGTCTTTCAAGGTATTTCAGCGAGCCATTTTTGAAAGAGATAAAACTGGTTAGTCACACATGGGTGAGGAACTAAAGATAAGAGCTTGAGAAAGGCTAGAAAACAACAGTAAAGAAGAAAAAATCCTGACATCATGACATTTAGCCATCTCCCTTATTTAGCTTGTGTTAAAAAAGAAAGAAATGAATAGAAAACACGTTTAAAAGTATGACGGGAATATAACTGGAAGTATGCGTAGTGTTGAAGGAACTATATAAATATGTTTAAATATGCTTAATTTCACCAAAAATGAAACCAAAGATTCCACTTTGTGTCTCTTATACAGAAAACAAATCATTCCCGTGTAGCAAAATGTACAGGCTACATAAAACATAAGATACTTGTGTGGTGTGATTCAAAAATAACAACCAGAGACATGATGTGATATGATTTTTTTTTTTATTTTTAGGAAAACAAATCAAAATATAGAATTACTCTAATTTAATCCATAACACATCTCCTGTTTAAGGGAGCAGCAAACACAAATTCTATCTTCAGTACAAGAAACTATCCAGCTCATTTAAAAGCAATTATAAGGAAAAACCCAGTAACATAAACGCCCCATTTAATAGCTTCAATAAAATGAACATTAAATCACTTGATAAGTCCACAATATTCCTGGAGCTTTAGTTTCAGCCTCATTCAGTGTTCATCCAACTCAGTGGGGCTGAAGCTTAAAAAGGTAGGAAAATTACAAAGCATTCATAAAAGCCACAGCTGGCGTTTTAGAAGTCCAAAGCATTTCGCAACAGAACTAGAGTAAATGGCGTGCCTGGTCATAAATATAAGCACAGACGACACTTTGGTGCCCAAGCCGAATGGAGACGGATTAAGAACGTGTAACTCATGATGGGCAGCTCCACCTATCGTCCACGGTCCACTGCCGCACTCGGGCGGCCCGCTGTGAAGCCGCACTCATTTCCAAAGATAATGAGAAGCGATGAAACGTTGGCTGGGCTGTGGATTCTCACAGGGATGTCAGAGAGTGGGACCCATCCTCGGGGCTCCACACTTTCCAT
The DNA here is from genome assembly GCA_037974465.1 of Brachypetersius altus. Taxonomy (NCBI): domain Eukaryota; kingdom Metazoa; phylum Chordata; class Actinopteri; order Characiformes; family Alestidae; genus Brachypetersius; species Brachypetersius altus. The sequence continues at coordinate 8,097,600 of JBBPDB010000002.1, read as the reverse complement.
TTACATGTGCGGCACCATGGGAAATCTTCTCCCGCTATTATTACTCCTCTTATGCTTATGTTCTGCAAATATTTCTTTTTGCTTTTTTTTTCCAGTCCAGTCATTAAACAAAGGAGGGACGTCCTTTCATCGCATGTTCCAATGCAAGTAACTACATTTCTCTGCAAGTTCTATTTGCTGTAGCCTTTTCTTTAGAAATCGTTCATCAGACTTACCACATGCGGTTTATAGCCTTCAGTTATTTACAGAGGTAAATTACTAAAGGCTATAAAACAGAATCGGTTTTCCAGCAATGCATGCCACCAAATATGCTTCATGTAGAATCAAATATTCTGTGATTACACAGCATGCATGTAAACTAACAATTGTTGACAGGGGTAATTTATGGTTGCTTTCTTGGGGCGGGGGATCACAAGCATAATCACAATTTAATGACTTTATGACTCTGATATTTATAATATTTTAATGAACATTAAAACAATCTGTTTCTGACAGTGCAGTGGAAAGTGATTTATTAGTCCAACAGCAACCTACAGCCACTTCAAGCTTTTTGAGGAAGTAAATCATATTTATTGGGCTAAAACAAATGTAATTGTAATTATGACGGTGGATTATCAACTGAAACTTCAAATGTGTCACAGTTTTTGCTCCAAATTTGAAACTCTTCATTTGCTTCAAAGTAAACAGACTGCCAGTCTGTCATGCCAGTCCAGACCTGAGCAGAACATTGTGAACACTGACCTCATGAGGACACAGAGCGAATTACAACTCTTTTCGAAGCAGCCAGCAGTGCTGAAGTTCAATACAGAGTGAACATCATACAGCAAGCACAAAAACATACTATAGTCCATAAAGAAACTGTTCTTCTCTAGTTTTGTTTTCTCTGAATGAATCTGCTCATTTAACCGTAACACGGTAAGCAAATCAAGTCAAGAGAACTGACAGGATAAAGACTGATAATCCAATTATCAAACCTGAGCAGTGCACTATAAAAATAGCCTGTTAGGGTTATACAAGGACAAGAGAGAAGTATTTATTAACTATAACTTAAAATGGTTCTTCAGGGATTAAACGGTAAAGGCAAGGGTTATAAACAAAACAGCTAAGACTCACTGTTAAGAACACTAGGTTAAAGATGCATATATATATATATATGGTACTGTGCAACAGTCTTAGTCGCCTATGCAAATTATTTAAAGACATTGTGTGATAGTCTTTCTACTAACAAAGTCCAGATTTCTCCTTGGCTCCTCCAACTTTTGCGAAATTCCATCAGCAGCTCCTGATTTAATTTACTGAAGAACTGATCGAGTTCAAGCAGGTTTCTGCTTTACTACAAGTACTACTGGACTTCCACAAACAACACATAAATATACTGTACATACAATCACTATTTACTGTGTAATGCTATTGGTATTTATTCTATTTAGGTTTATTTGGTATATTTAGTAATATTATGTGAAAAAAAGAACACATAATATGTTTTTAAATATTCTTTTTGTAGGTGCCTAAGACTTTTGGACACTACTACTACTACTACTACTACTAATAATAATAATAATAATAATAATAACAACAATACTGCTAAAAATACAATAGCAATAAAAAATGTTGCCATTTGATAATTTTTTATTAATGTGTGAAGAAATAAGACTTCTGTATGTATAGAAAAAATACTTCTCTAAGCTCTTCATTTAATCATTAAATGCAATTTAGGCAACATGCTTAGTCTAACCACACGAGTCCTGCTCTGGCCAGAGGTCTGGTTCTCTTGCCGCACTGTTCGCACATTCCTGAAAGGCTGTGTTTATACAGATGCGATTTTGTGGCCTATTTGAGGTGCTGCTCTCTTGCCACGATCTTCTGTTGATCAAAGCGTTTAATGCAAGAGCAGAGACACTTGTTTGGATCCCTGTTTTTGTCTGTGGGGACCCGGAGCACAAATCTCCATCTGCTGCCCGTATGGATCTTCTCAGTTACCTCCAGGACGAGAGGGCTTCGGACTGCTGTCCCTCCACACTCAGTTTACTCAGCTGGCCCCCAATCCTGTTACCAGCTCTTTGTTTTCCCCCCAACCAACATGTGTTAAGTTAATGCTCTGTAACAAATTTCAAAGGCCAGCTTAGGAGGGTCAACAACAGGTAATAGACCGATTTATTGATGTACTGCTTGGAAAGGGGAGAGCCAAAAAGAAAGTCTTTTTTCTGGAAAGGCCCATGTTGGTCTTTCACTCAGTCATGTTTTCTATAGTATGTGCCCAGCAAAGAAAAATATACGAGTCCCTTGCTTGATTACAACTTCAGACGCGTTACAATGGAGAAAAACTGCGACTGGCTTTGAAAATGGCTCACTTATTTCATACTAAAGTCACCACAGACTTGGCCTTGCTTCATTCGCACCTGGTCTATTGCTGCAGTACAGCTATTGCACAAGTTTAGGAGACCCTCCAAGTGCAAAGACCCCAGTCAGCCTATTTTCTGCTGCTATGTCAACTCAGACTGTAGTGTATAGTTACAGCAGGCTCAGCTCTCTCTCTCTCTCTCGAAGTCACCCTGAATGGATTAAGGACACACACCTCTGCTCTGGTTACCAGCACCAATCAATGTGGAAATTATGTGTCAATGCTTAACTATTTGCTCATCGCTCACTTGTTTTTCTATCGGATTCCAAGAGTAACACCCGCACTATGAGGAACCACATAAATGGAGCGGCCAGCTTTCGATATCTGAGGTTCTTTTAAAGAGATGTAAAATTGTGATTATTTATTTTACACGACCCTTTGCCAAACTCTATTATTCAAATGAAGCAGGCCGTTTTTCTTACTGTACCTTTAAGGCTGATACGTAACTGATCTCTCTTCTGAATGGCTGTCCCGTTTGATGCCTTTTTCACAAAGCAGTCCAGGCTGAAACACTCTTTATAACTTCAACATGAACTACGGGTGTAACTAAACTGCTGAAACGTCTTGGTTTTTGTGAAACTAAAAAAATAAAAAATCCAAATATTAACATATGAGCTGAATGGCCTATGTTTAGTAACTTTGAATTCTACATCAAACCCTATTTACCTGTCTAAATAAATCGTTTTTTCAGGTCTGAGGTGCCTTAGAACACGCAACAGGAGTCTCCATAGAGTATAAAACAAACGAGGGGCCATCCATGCATAATTCTAAGAGAAGGGTGTATAAAAATCTATTACCATTCACATTCTTTCCTACTTAGTTTGTAAACAGATTATTAGAAAAATCACCTTTGATTTATGCTAAACACCTTCTCTGTATTTGGTTCCCATCGCTGCCAGGTATCTGTGGGCCTTTGCACAGTTGCTCTTAATTGAAAAAGTAATAGTAGCACATTACACTTCAGGGTTTTATAACCTGCGCTATAAAGCCTTGGCAGGCCTCAAAAGGAGAAGCTGGCCATTAACTTATAGAGCCTGGGCCTTGGCAGTGTAATTGAAAAGCTCTAGGCCACTTTCATCACTTGTCGAGTTCATAGCAGCAGTCAATGTTTCCTCTAGGATGCTGCTGTATCTTTGACAAGCTGGTGTTGCTGACATACCACAGCCTGCTGCCGGGCTAGTGGCGGCCACTTTTCCATAAACCACATTCTCGTACAGGGTCTGGAACCAGGTCCAGAGCAAGCAGTTAAATCTGCAATCTCACTTCCTGATCAGTCCACCTCATCTGGAGGTGAAAGCAGTCAGAATTCTTAGATACATACTAAATGAACGAGCGTTGCCAAGTCCTACAACAACAATAAAAATAATAATAGTATAATAATAAACAAGAACAATTCTAACAAAAACAATATGGGCCCAGAGAACAAATGTGCATTTAATTTCTTTAAAACTAAGCGGCAAAAGAAAAATTAATTAGTTCACGTGGGTTTTCTCACAAGAGCTGAGAAAATGGTTTCATCTTCCAGGAATGACAATGAGGAGCCGGTGGCTTTAATTAAACAGAGCTAAACACATCCTTATGGCAGCGCCTCCGAGAACCTCGGCCACTAAAACTGTCACTGTACACACCTCGCGCTCACACACGAGCTGAGAATATGACGAGGCCTGGCGTGACAGTCACTTCACACCGTAGATGAGCTGGGCCATCAGCACAGCGCCTCTGGAAATTCAGCTGCCTTGAATTAAAGCCACCTGGCACCATGTTCCGATGACCAATATGGACAGCTTACTAGGACCTTTAAACCAGGCTTTCTTTGTAATTGACATTTAAACTGTTTGAAGTTCCTCATTAAAGTCCCTCAAGACGAATCAAGTGCAGATGTAGCCTAGCATCCTAACAAAGTACAGTATCGGATAATTGTGGTGGCACTCTTGGACTTGTTTGCACTGTAAAACATGGACAAGGTTGCTTTCTCTCTCCCTCTCAGTTATGATCCATTGGTTTTGTAGTCAAAGCCAACTGTTCCCTTACACAGGAATATCTACATTCTTTATTTTCCTTTTACTTGTTTTATTCTTTGAAGGGAAAAAAAGGGAAATGTTGCAGTTTAGAGAAATGGACCGATACACACGCGTTTACAGTGCTGTTGATAAAAACCAGGATAAAAGCAGAAAAAAAATGCAAAAAAATACATATATTTAATTCTATGTTATTTACCAAATTTACTGCATGTTTTTAATTAAAACAACCAAAGAACCTTCTTAGCTGTTGTACGTGATGGTGATACTGGTAAAAAAAATAGTTTTCATTGGGTACAAAACCTGGGATGAACCTCTTCGGTATTAGCGAATTTGAAAAAGTTCAGGCCAAAATCGTATCAAAACTTTCAGAAAACAATGTACTGGGCACCATTCATGTAACAACTTTTTGTGAGGGAGCTATTAGAGGCACTGCATGTGTTGGATGTCTAGTTCCTATCACCAACACTGTGAACAATTTAGCAATTTTTTAAAATGGTAAAAATCACTTTTAATGTGGTAAATATTAGTCGGTTAATAAAAATACTGGGGTTTAGAGTGGATTTAGAGGACTGCTATGAAAACTCCTTTTATAATTATCCAAATATACTAAAAGTGTTTTCTCAAATCAAAGAATAAGAGACACACCATTCATGACTCATATTATCCCATCTGTGCTGTGTGTACACAAGCGTACGAATAGAAATGCTGAAAAGTACCGGCAAATTTGAAAAAAGAATCTGTAATGCTGAAAGTCAGGATGCCAAAAATAAGTGATTTTTTTTAAAAAAAGAAAACATAATGACAAAAAAAGAAAAAACATTCAAACAGCCCTAAAATGGACGCAAGCTCATCTTTATGGCACAGCAAAACACACAAACGTTTCACCCAGAGCTTATTTGGACCCCAGTCTGAAAATGGGTCACGTCCCGCAAATACTCCAAAAACCCAGCAACGAAAAGCAAATTAGAAAAAAGCAGGTGAAAGACATCACCACCTGTTGAGACATCATTACATATTTTCACTGCCTCAGAACCGGAGCACCAGGGCTTTTTTCGGACTTTCTTAGCCTAATTTAGCCACACATGGAGGATCCATCCAGACACAAGCTGAGCTTTACCCAGGACTGTAACAGCTTGCAAATAAATGGGTCACCAAATCGTGAATAAAACACAAAATATTAATCGACATTTTCCAATACTATTCAACGTTATTTTCCTTTTATTTTATTTTAATTATAATCACCTCAGCATAAATCAATAAGAATCAGAAGTCAGAAATTGAAGAAATGTTTTTTTTATATGTACACGACCCATCACCACCTGCTAATTTACAATAATCAGAATCAAAATCGTGTTTGCATGGCAAAGGTGCATTATTTCAGCTTAACTGAGGGAAGTCTTGTTGCTCACAGTCTGGTATTTTTTAGCACTCAGCAAAATAAACCAAAGCAACTGCATTTCGGAGGCTATGAATTGCTTGCCTGTATTTTTGAACAGTGGAATTAAAGCTCCTGCTATTCTGGCACACACTTCTATGGAATATCTGGGTTGGAAAGATGGTGCAAATAATGCAGCTTTTAAAAGTGAATTTTATTTAACTTAATGTAGGAAAACAATGTCTGATACCAGTCCCTGCACCTGCTCTGTGGATGTGTGTGTAGGAAGCTGCACAGAGCTCAGCAGACGGGGTTGGTTGAGGACACCAAAGCTTCACATTCACTGTCTGCATCACACACACACACACACACACACACACACACACCCCAGAGTAATCCTCCCCCAGTCTCTCTCTCCCTCAAACACACTCACACTACACCCCACCATCTCACACACAGTATACCCCAGTTTCACACATGAACACACACACACACAGAGTACACCCCAGTCACACAAATGCGCGCACACACACACCCCACTGTCTCTCACACACACACGAACACACAGTACACCCCAGTTTCACACATACACACAGAGTACACCCCAGTCACACACAGAGTAATCCCCATAGTCTCTCTCTTAAACGCACACACAAACAGAACACTCCACAATCACACACAAACAGAGCAAACCCCTTTAGCCTCTCTCTCAAACACACACAGTTCACCGCAGTCACTCACACACACAGTACACCCCACAGACAGACACACACACAGAGTATACCCCACAGTCTGACACACAGAGTACACCCCATAGACACACATACAGAGTACGCCCCACAGTCTCACACACACTCAGTACATCCCACAGTAAAACACACATGCATGCACGCACGCACACACACAGTCCACCCAGAGCATGCCACCTTTACCCTTCACACACAAACACACTTGGAGTACACCTCACAGTCACACACACAGCACACTTCAATGTCTCTCTCACACACAGTACAGTACGTCTTACAGTCACAAACACACACAGTAAACCACCGGTCATTCACACACACATTCACACAGCACACTTCAAAGTAACACACACACAGTACACCCCACTTTCTGTATCTCTCTCTCTCACACACACACACACACACACACACACATGAGTACCCACCACAGTCACAGACACACACAGTACACCCCAGTCGCACATAATCACAGCACAACAGTCACACAATCCGTACACCACAGTCTCTCTCTCACATACATACACACGGTACACCTTATTATCACACACACTACAACACATTCTCATTCTCTCTTTCTCTCGCACACACTGTACATCCCACAGTCACACAGCCAGGCCTTTCACACACTGAACTCTCTCCAAGTACACTCCCCGCTGCAAACGACTACACGCAGCCTCCGAACCAGCTCCTTTTTGGTGCTTCTTCAGCAGGAGTGGTTTTAAGTATACTGTGTTTAAATTAATTCACACACGTGAAATGAGCCCAGACCCAGTGAAGAGTCATGCAAGTGTCTCAGCTAGCACCACAGCTAACTCACTTTCTGAGCTTAGTTCCCCTTTCTGGAGTGACTTTTCATTAAAATAAACAGCCAAATAAACGCGCTCTCCTGTCTTAAAACAACCAGATGTCATGGTCAGAGAGTGTGGAGAGGACAGACAGTTGGGTGTCAGGTGTTTATCACTTACTGAGCAGACCTTCTCCTGCAGGCTATGGGGAACGCCATGTTTCCACCTTCTGCTAGAGGCGCGATCCGATTGGCTGTCGACGTCGCGCTCGTGCACGTTCGGAGACTTCTGATTGGCTGAGAGCCAGCGAGTGCTAGTCACTGGTGATTTAAAGGCGTACGGCATCTATTATAATTATTGAATTCCAGTATAACATTATAAACATACAGCAAATGTTTAAAAGAAAGACCTCAAAACATTTATATATTTTTTTAAAACATATTTCTCCCCATGTGTAGGTAGAACTGCGTAAAACCATCTCTCTCTCTCTCTCTCTCTCTCTCTCTCTCTCTCTCTCTCTCTCTCTCTCTCTCTCTCTCTCTCTCTCTC
>JBBPDB010000002.1:8078186-8089623 GCA_037974465.1 Brachypetersius altus | reverse complement strand
TCTCTCTCTCTCTCTCTCTCTCTCTCTCTCTCTCTCTCTCTCTCTCTCTCTCTCTCTCTCTCTCTCTCTCACTGTCTGTGTTGGCAGAGCTCTTTCAATCTCTCTCTCTCTCTCTCTCTCTCTCTCTCTCGCGCGCGCGCGGGCGCCCTTTCCCTCTCCCTCTCCCCCTCTCTCTCTCTTTTTGTAACATACACAGTCATCACAAGTATATTTTCATAAATATCTATTGCATGATGATCCCCATTGTCATTTCTATGGGCAGGCATGACAGGAAAATAAGAGCAGGGAGCGCAGTGACACCACGACTGGGCGCTCCAGGAGCCCTCGCACAGCAGAGGCGAATTACTACTACTACCATCAGCCAGGTCCATGTGTGGCTAACAAATGACACGCAATATTTGCCATGATTAAGTCAGCAGGGGATTCTCTCCAAATGTCAGGATTCAAAAACCGGTTCCCTGGTTATGTATTAACGGCGTGAACCAGGAATTGCATGGAGACTGGGGGACACTTTGCAAGCTCCACAAGAGTGCCAGACAGGAAAAGCAGCCAATCAGTATGGCAATAGACTACTTCTGAATAGAAGGTCCTCAAACAATTTCTCAATTGCTTTTTTAGATTTTGTGATTGTTCTGCATATTTTGTTATTTTTTTTAAGCTAAGAGACAAGACAGCGTTGTCTTGAGCTTCAGTTTCAGAAAATGCTCACATCCTGCCTATCATTCTAATTAGCAGTTTATCTAATTTATAATTTATACATTCATTACTGTTAAAGTTTGAACAATCAGGAGCTGATCTATGCCCTACAAAAAATGTATAGGGACAGTATTGGGTGGCAGCGATTCAGTTAAATTGATTGTGCTTATATTACAGCCAGTTTCCCTGAAATAAATGGAAGAGAGTGTCTGGGCAGCTGGGAGAGCAGTAGGTTCAAACGAGGCCTGCTGTGCACCACTACTGCTAACACGCTCATAGCGGCTGTCCTACAATAACAGTCTTATTTTACAACGTGATTATGTCCTGCATGGTTGTCACAGATGATGCACCCTTCTATCAATATCAAGACATTTCCTTTTCTCTGTTCATCTTTCTAGCCGCATCTGGTCATATGTGGTAGAATAACTATTTTAATAACAGAAAGGGTGTCTATATCACACAAGCCCATATATGCAATCACCTATCTGGGTAACTCTAAAACAGCATTTTTAAACAACAGGTGAAGCACAGATGCGAAATCGAAACCATGCAATATAGTTTGGAAAATTCCACTCATGGGTTACTTGGAAACTGCCCTTTTTCCTTCCTGCCTTCATTAAACACAATTGTTGTCCACTAATCCAGTTTTGATAGCATTTGGCACATTTTCTTTGGATCACAGCAAGATGCTCAACTTCTATTCTGGTCTCCCCTAGGAACCACTGAGCCCCCAGAAGAAGCCAGAATTTGGTGGAGCCAAAGAGGGCTGCATGCCGTCTGATGCAAGTCACTCAATACCGCACACAGTGGTTGCAGATGCCTGTAATTTGGCCCGGTGTAGTGAAACCGGTTAACTCGCAGCACACATTTAATGCTAGTCTAAAATTCAGCCATCCTTTGTAAAAGATAATGTTCAATTCAGGTTCAATACATTCAATACTTTTGACAGCACAATACATGTCTCATCTCGCTTGCAGTCCTTTGTCCCCCCTGATACGAATGGACAATGCATCACTGGGGTTTGATGTCTCTGATGTCTGGGTTCATTAAAAATCTTGAAATAGTGCCAGGGCTGGGGCCTGGAGATTAAAGGAATATAAAAGGATGACAAAATTTATGGATGGCAAGTCATCACCTCACTCTGGCATTTCTAATAAACAAATGGTTTCTCGTTCCAATTTAAATTTCTCATTATACTGTGACTTTTTGTAAATGTGTTTTGATTTACCAATATTTTATCTGTAAAACTGCATAATTGATTAGATTTACATGGCTCTGATATTCAACTCCAGTGTTGCCCAAAATAGAGAGGGAGAGAGAGAGAGAGAAAGAGGGGGAGAGAGCGGCAAACTCCAGAGGTGTTATCGCATGACATGAAACAAGGGCATGTCAGGAAAGAAAAAAAAAATAATTGCAGATGCTTGAAACCCCTGACACATTTTTTTTCTTTGAAAACCATTTTTAGACTGAAACACTTGATCTCATGACAACAGTGACAGTACAGTCTGTTAATGTTTTTTAGTTAAACTTTTTTTTGGTTAAACAAGAATTAATGTCACTGACAAATATGGTGTGTGTTTAGATTGCTGTATTTAACAGAGCCTTAGACAATCGCATGACTTTAGTGCAATTATGCTCTTTAATGATTTCAGTAAATGCTGTCAAAAAGGGGTGCTGTCCAGGCAAATTTTAGCCCCCCAGTACAAACAATATAAATGTACCCCCAATTGTTCCACACGGCCCTTAAGGTTATTTTTTGTACCATATATATGTTTTAAAGGTTAGTTAAACATTTCAATGCATAAATGGCATATATGTACCTTTAATAACTGTCCTGTTGTGAAAATAAGATAAAGAGGATGTTGTCTGGAAGGGCTGTTTTGAGAAAATGCTGCTTAAAATGACAACTGAGAGAATTAGGTACAACTAAAAACAAATCATTGAGGGTCCCACCTAGTGACAGTGTATGTTCAGTGAAGCAAACATTAGTAAATTACCTAGTTATTGAGATTAATGATTAAGGGGAATATGCCAGTGTTTTTACAGTGTCTACCCTGAAAGAATATTAGAAAAGAACGGCGAATCCAATGGCTTATTGTCGGCTTCGCTCGAAATCAAAGATTAAGCCATACTTGTTTTTTTGGGTCTTCAAATGACTATGACAGGAAAATGCTGCTTCAGATTTTGGAAGGTGCCGTCTTCCAGGACTGCTTCCAGGACAAGTTTCCTTCTACTTTGTTTTTCTTCTTTTCCCGACTGATAACACTCTGAAAAGGGGGTTCAAGTCAAATAGTTGCATGTAAGTTAAAGACAGCTACTGTCTTGTGATTTGCTTTTTTGGATAAAATTTGTAAGCTGTAACACATTTTATTGCCATATATGCATGTGTATACATGTGTATTTATATGTGTATATATGTGTATTTATGTGTATGTACAGTCAGGACACCAATTTTGTTTTCAATGTTGAAGCACCTACCAGTGTTGATGATTGTTGTAAATGTGTTTTGAGTTTTTCTCTACAGGGAAATGCTTTGAAATGATTTACTGATATAATGAACAGTATGTAAAAAGCAGATTTTTTTTTTTTGCTTCCATCATTTTTTCTATGCCTAGGGACTGGACTCGATGTAAGATATTTCATTGTGGCATAATGATCGGATATTTGATCAAGAAAATGTGTATTCATTACGATTTATTTATAATAACCAATAGTCAAAATTATAATGGTGCACTATGCAAGGTTTTGGAAAGAAACTCTTAATTTTATCTTTCAGAATACAAATAAACATGGTAACATGGCCAGATAACTTTTTACACCTAAAGCTATTGCCATTAGCAGGTGCAAATGGACAAATGATGTTCAGAGCAGAGAAAAGGTAGAAGAGGTATTTTCCTCACAATTTATGAATAATAACCAACAGCCAAAATTGTCACGGGGGCTATGCAGTATTTTGGAAAGAATCTCTTTATATTTGCTTCTCAGGATAAAAATAACAATATTGGATTTTATTTTTTTTTACACCTCTTGCTATTAGCAGTGCATGTGGGCAGAATACACATGTCTGGCGCAGGAAATAAGGGTGAAATTTCTTCTACATTAAAATGATAATGAATTTCTTGCGACTACAATAAGTCTTCCGTAGCAGGGATTCCCTTAAAAAGTAGTGGCTCTTCACACGCTGGCTGCCAGCGGTGGTCCTGCGTAATGCCCCTGAAGAGCTCAGCCTAAATTGAACCCAGTGCCGGGTGTCAGGAGCTGCGTGTGTCAAGATCTCCAGTCCTCCGAGATGTGGCGTGGTGAGGACACCCGTCTTTAAGAGTTGCCTGCTCACATTAGCGCGTCTGAGGTTCCGCGGCCCTTCATTACCAGCCGCCTGCACTCGAGCCTCGCATTTACAAATGATATCATGACGATTTTTCACGCTTTTCAGCGCACTGATGTTTTACCGACTCATTTCCTGTGATACCTTGTTATGGATCCAGCTGTGAAGAAGAGATGCCCCCCCGCAGCTCCTGCGCAATGACCTGGAAGCGCGCGGCCTGCAGCATGTGCTGCACTGACAGAGCAGCAGGACACCGTCACAAGCCCTCTGCTGCAAACTTTCCCCTCTCCCTCTGTATCTGTCTCTCTCTCTCTCTCTCTCTCTCTCTCTCTCTCTCTCTCTCTCTCTCTCTCACTCCACCTCTCTCTCTCCTCTCTCTCCACCTCTCTCTTTCTCCTCTCTCTCTCTCTCTTTAACAGATGAGTAAGCACCGGCCCCTCTAGGTAATCTGGAATCGCGGGTTTTCCTCTTGTCCTTTTTGGTGGCATTTTTTTCTCTTATAGTTCTGCTCTTAAGGGCACTGAACGGGTGATTATGGGAAGGGGGAGGAGGGGTCTTGTCTGTGACAGGATCACTGTGGGGTTAAGCAACTATTCAGCTTTAAATCAAGAGGGGTCCTGTGTTAGACAAATTGTTCTAATAGATAAAGACAGGCAGACACATAGATAGATGGATAGATAGATAGATAGATAGATAGATAGATAGATAGATAGATAGATACACACACACCTACATACATACATAGATTGAGAGGGCCTAGACGGATGGACAGATGGACGACGGACAGATAGATAGATTACAAGTGGGTAGCAAGCAAAGCTGAAGCTGATGAATAACTATCAGGTCAATAAGACCTCATTTCGATCTTCTGCCTGATGGCTCATAATATCTGAATCCACCCTGAATAACAGTGCTATGATCTGTTCTAGGGTCAGACCATAACAGACTAGTGTGGAGTGATAGGCTTCACTGACAGTGGTGTTACACATTCATAAACTGACATGAACTGTTTCAGATTTTTCAGTAATGGCAGGAGATGTTTCACAAACATGAACTCCTTGGGTGCCAGAGCTGGACTGGAGATACAGGACTCTGGAGCCAATGAGCCGGTAGTGCCAGGCGTGTTAACAGAATCCCAGGAAATGCTGTTAAGGGGGGACATTCCTTCATTTTCCTCTTTTCCCCCCCTGAGTTTGGTGGATTGACCCTGGCTCCTACTTTCTCACTTCATTTAACTGAATTAATGAGCAGACTCAGGCCTGCTTAAGAAGATCCCCTTTTGTAGTAGCCTTGTTTACAGCAAACATGTGGTGTGCAGGTTTAAGATGAATAAACAGTCCCCAACCCAAGGCTTTAGGTGGGCCATGTTTAAAATGTAACATGCCCATGGCATACCAGAGAAAACCGCACGACCATTTTGGGCCATTTAATCATCTTTTTTTTTTTTGACAAATGACCTCAAAACATTAAAAAGTGCATTAAAAGTTTAAACCTTGTGCATTAAATTCCAACCTTGTGCATGCTATATATGCTGTAGCCTCCAGCAGCAGTCTTGTAACTGTTGCTTATCCATCCGTTTTGTTCAATATTAATGGAGTGGGTCTCTCTCTCTCTCTCTCTCTCTCTCTCACTCTCTTTCTCCACTCCAACCTTTCCACCTCATCAAAAAGACAAGGACAATATGCTGCCTTATTTCAATATGTACTACGTTCATGTGATCTCGGAGCTGATATGAGTTCATGCATTATTCATGTTCAGCTTTGCATAAGCATCCCCACCCCCATCATCCTTGTCACTTACATGCTCAACATTATGAAACTGGCTTGCCATAAACACGACTTCGCAAAGTGGTCACAACTGGCTAGTTAGTAAGGACACGACTTGCACTGGGGAGAAGCACCAAATGCCACTCCAGTGACCCATGAATTTTGAAAACAAGCAAACATTGACAGCAAGACAAGTGACGGCAGTCTCTGATTATTAATACATAACTGGGACTGGGAAGCTGTGTCTTATCATGTCTCTCTGCCAAACCTGTAGCCGGGCTCTGCCATCCCACAAGAAAAGCTGGCAAAGAGAATAATATGCATATAAAATTATCATATAAAATGCATAATATGTTTGACGGGACCTAAAGGTTGTTTCTACTACTACTACTAATAATAATAATAATAATAGTAAGAAGAAGAAGAAGAAGTAATATTTAGTATGTATTTTAGTAGCAATCTTGGAAATGTTTTATACATTCTTCATAAACATGCTTCTGGGTTGAAATGATGAAGAAATGTCTTTGTTTTGTTTGTTTTGTTTTGCATAGCAACAATGTTTATTATTTCATAGCTGCTGTTGCTAGGTTGGACAAGCTTTAAGGAACATTCAGTTTAATGTAAAATTGTGGTCCAATTCACTTTTGGTCAATATACATAAATCTGACCTTTTCGAATTGCTTTGCTACCAAGCTGTACTATGTCGTTGTAGTCGTGTCGCTAAACTAGGCACTGGAAGCAACAGCGACAAAGGCCTAGAATTTGGCACTCGGTTAACGGTAGCTCCGTTTCACAGCACAAAACTGCAGATCTATTCCGTGTGCACAAGGTAAAGTAAAAGTAAGGACCATAAAAACGTAGGTGTACTATGGTTATCACTGACCTACATCTCTGTCAATGTGATGTTTCGATCAGACAGTCTATGGTTACATAGTTCCATCTGTGTCAATGCCATGTTTTGATCAGAAACTCTACAGTTACATAGTCATGCATGTAGTGTCACTTTTTATGCAAACACAATTATAGAGGCCAGATTTATATTGAACACCATATTCTGAACACCAATAAAAAAGAGTAGTGCTGTCCTTTCTTATTGGGCTGGACTGAGAAATTAATCAGTCATAGCTTCTTCAACCTCTCAACAGCTACTGAAGAGGACAGGCGGAGAATGGACAGGCCAGTGTTATGCACTATTTCTGCCAAAAAAATCAGTTTCAATTAAACATCTGTGCAATCCTGAACAGTTCCCAAGAGTAGTGTCAGTCCTTGAACAAATCCACATGAAACAAATCGCTCAACATAGAAGAAAGCTCTCATGTTGTCTCCTCGTTGTTTAATTGAATGATGACCTTTCCATCACAGGTCCAGCAGGCTCATCAGCTGCATGTGCGCTCTCCTCAAGGCAAACAAGGAGCAATTCACACTGTCTTGAAAGTCAACCACATTGCTGAAAGAAATTCCATAATTAACACATTAAAGTGCTCAAGGAACCAAATCTGCTCTTGCCCCCTCGTCACCCCCAAAGAGTGGACCACTCTATAAAGCTCGTTTATGTTAGCACCTTTTTGATATAAATATCCCTCCCTCCCTGGGCACAAGAGCAACTGTCAGCGGAACATTTGTTTTTCAGAGTTCACCACTGAGGGCTGTTAAACAGGAGTGGGACTGTGACAAGGTGTTAAAAATGTACACCAACACTTACTATTTTGCCCTTGAGAAAAGTTTAGCAGCTCAGCAGATGGGGGTTAATCTGGCACCGTTTTATTTTTCCCAAAGACTAATCAGCTCCACCGAGCCTCCAGACCCCGTGTGATCACGTCGAAGGAGTCAGCTAAGGGCTCACTCTCCGCTCTTCGGCGCTTTTGAAGAGAAACTGTAAAATGTTTCATTAGCTCCATTAGAGAAGGATTTTCTTTATCACCATCACTTTCTAATTAGAACATTAACGTAAACAACAGCACTGAGAAAAGCAACACACCTCTACAGCCCAAGGTTGAAAAAGTTTAGTATTATGGTCAGTATAGTTATGTGCAAAAGTTTGAACACCCAGAGTTAAAGACACGTTTTGCTGATTTTCTAAGTGAAAATTTGTTCCCATGCAATGATGAATGAACAAATATCACATTTCTTCTAGTGAAATTGAATGCATATTTTCTATGTTATTGTTGTCACACTAAAACCTTACTTTACTGGGGAGAATATTATTAACTTTCAAAAACAGAACAAAATGTCAGTGTGTTGCATTTTGAATTGAAATGATGGGTCAAGCTATAATGAACTAAAAAGTAAAACTGGAGTTTTGTTGCAACTGATATATTTGCTGGATTTAACATTAAAATAAACATACATGAAATTAGATATGACTTTTGCAAAGGCTACACTTTATACTTGATTTTTATTCTAATTTGTTACATTCAGCATATCAACAGTAAGTGTGTATTAAGCTCAGAAAGCATGTTCACTGCAGAGGATTTTTATTTTAACTCCAGAAAATCAACACTATGTAAATTCACCAGGGGTGCCCCACCTTTGCACACATCTGTAGTAGCAGTGACTTTATTAGATCATACTCACTGATCAAGCTCACTGTTTTATTTACAGTGTATTGCCTGTTTATTTATTTATTTGTATGGGTTGGTTGTGCAGTGGGTCTCGTGCTCGTTCCCTGCTCTCATACTACAGCTCATGCATGAAGACCCTCGTGAACGCACTGGATTCGCCTGTCTGAGTGGGCCGCTGAGGGAGGGTCTTATGCTGAGCCAGCCAATGATCGTGCGGCCCGCAGAGCGCGTCGCTCTGTGCCCGCCCCGGAGTCGCAGTGGCCGGGCTGTCAGTCCTGAGGCTGATTGGTCTTAATGAGCGCGCCGCTGTCAGCGCGCATCTCCTCTCGCGGGACACTTGTAGAATGTGGCAGACACGGAACCTGCTGGAGTCCCGGGCGCTCCTCGCGCTGCCGTACGAGAGAGAAGGGAAAAAACTCGCGCGGGAAAAAACACCAGTAAACACACAAACAAGACACCGAGCGGAGGGTGGACACGCAAAGAGTTATGTGGCGGGCTGACCTGACTCAACCCTAACGGTCAGAAAACCCTGCAGAAAACACCCCAGAGAACCCTCCAGTGAACCCTGCAGAAAACCCACCAGAAAATCCTCCAGTGAGCCCTCCGAAGAACCCTCCAGAAACACACCAGAGAACCCTCCAGTGAACCCTGCAGAGAACCCACAAGAGAACCCTCCAGTGAGCCCTCCGAAGAACCCTCCAGAAACACCCCAGAGAACCCTCCAGTGAACCCTGCAGAGAACCCACAAGAGAACCCTGCAGAACCTCCCCCCAGAGAACCCTCCAAAGGACCCTCCAGTGAAACCTGCAGAAACTCCCCAGAGAACCCTTCAGTGAATCCTGCCGAGAACCCTGCATCACCCAAATACTACCTGACCTGCCCTGCATTCACTGAGGAGCTTCTTTTTTATTTCTGTCTTTTTTTTTCTAATTCTATTTGTGATCACATATTTCCCTACTTAGGAATAATATGCAGGATTACATACGTATAATGTTTTCAGTGAGTGCAATCATGTTCATAATATAGTCCTATGGTATATAAGACCTATATGTGTATTTTATATTAAAAAAAAAAACAGCCCTTGTAAGGTCTTATATGATTTCTTTCTTTTTTCTTATTCTGTTTGTGATCACACATTTTCCTACATGAAATTCATATGTAGGAATATATGAGTATAACGTTTACAGTGAGTTCAAATCATGTTTGTACTAAGGTCTTATGAAAGGTCTGTTTCTTTCTTTCTTTCTTTCTTTACTCTTATTCTGTTTGTGATTACATTGTCCTACATAAGAATCATATGTAGGAAACATGAGTAGTACATCTATATACTATTTTTAGTTAGTTCAGATCATGTTAAGAAAAATATCCTATAATTACTAAAGCTCTGGTATGTATTTGCTTTACTACCCACATATTGCCTTGTATAAGCTCTTGTGTAGGTTTAAGTCACTGTTCGTGCTGCGTGAGCACACCCTAACGCATGTCTAGATTGGTGGAGACAGTGGACGTCTGGCCTAATCTCGGCACAGGGTGAGGAAGGTCACGTCGAAGATCTCTCAAGAGGCGTCTGCGAGGACCAGCCTCCACTCCGAATTCCTCCTGGGCACCCTCCTGGAAAATGGCACGAAGGTTTACTAAACATCATTGTGGCCGTGGCACCAATTATAGTTAATATACATCAAATGGCTTAAGCAGAGGCCTAGGAACAGCCTGATCACTCCGATAATGCCAACTGTCACTCTGTTAGTCGCTGAGCGGTGCTGCTGGGATAATTAGTCCACGCTCTGTGAATAAAACAATATGAAAACAGCCAAAATGACATCCAAAATATGGGCCCTGGCTCAGATGACCTGAAAACCGGCAATCACATGGACAGAGGAACATGGCTAAGTCATCGAACACGAGACGAACCACAGGGACGGGCGTATGGTAGCTTTGTTTAACAAAAGCGTGTCCATGTTGGTGCAAGCCGCTACCCCAAAACACAGTAATTGTGCAGGTCGCTTTTGTATTATAGGTTCTGCCTTCGATGGGAATAAAAAATCTCCCAACTGACAAACTGCAGTACATTATAAATGTTTGCGCTTCTTTATTATCAAGACTGCATCAACAGATCACTTAAACAGTTACCCTGCTAACTAAACTGAATCTCAAGAGAATTCATATAACCATATAAACTACTGGTTAAGAGACAGATCAGTTTCTGACGATTCACTGGTATAGAAACAACGAATGTTTTGGAAAACAAAATGTTTTGGAAATTATAAACAAACCCATAGCTCATAAAATGGCAACATTTCTTATAATCCAAATTAAATAATTACAACAAGGTGGCTTGATTTTCCAGTGTTTTCAGACATATCTCTTTATCCTGATTCTGTAGCATATACTCAATTACCACAGACAAAAACAGAAGAGGCCAAAATGAAACATAAAAATGTTTCTCCTTCTGATGTGAACATTTCTACTTGCATTTTAAAGTGGTACTGCTGTAGTGAGTAAGACTTTCTAGAAATTCTCCTCCCTTATGATGACACATTTGGATGATATTAGGTTTGAAGTCAATTTTTTATTAATATTTATTGGTGGATGAAGGAAGCCAACAACATCACAGATCCACCACAGGATTCCACCGTAGGGATGGGGTTCTTTTCCACAGGGCTATTTTTTCTATACCAAATCCTCCTTGATGTTTGTTGTCAAAAAGCTCTGTTTTTGTCAGAATAGACCTTAGAACACAGTGCTACCAACAGTTCTAATAGTGTCTGGCAAACTGTGAGCACTTGAGTTCGTGGTTCCTGACAGCAGAGGCAACACGTAAGTGTCATGTAAGTGGTGTCTTACTGTTGTTTGGGAGACGTTCTGACCTAATGTCTGTAATCCCGCATCTGTCATTCTTGGATATTGTTCAGTCATTCAAACCATCCTCCATATTTTTTATCAGTATAGTCAGGATAGATGTACATCGGCTGTACATAGATGTACAGATGTACAGATGTACATAGATGTACAGCCGCTCAAAAGAAGAGGGAAACATGCGTCAAGACTCTTCTCAGTCTTGGCTCCCCAGTGGTGGAATGAACTCCCTC